>JACN01143710.1:0-11310 GCA_000787155.1 Scartelaos histophorus | reverse complement strand
TTCGCAGTGAAAAATTTCGCAGCAAATTGTATTTTTGTAACTTGAATTATTTTTATTCTGAATTTTAGTTGCTGAAATTTTACGTGTACATTTTCAAAGTGTTTCAAATTCAATATATTTTTTTTCACCTTCAGCACGGATATTTTCAAGCCCTCAAATTCAACAGTCAAATTCAGAGTGTAAAATTCACAGTATTGCGCTATGTCACCGTCACCTGCTCGTTTCTATGGTTACGTCATTGCTCTGTCTGAAATGTTCCACAGTGTGACGTTCTACCTAATTTTTACGCAATTACAGGTGGTTTTGTAGCTGGAAAAAAGCCTAGAAAAGCAGATCTGAGCTGTAATTTGGTTTAGTTTGGACTCCGTGAAGACTGAAAGGTTTAATGCCACAGTGCGAAACCTTCCAGACAAAGCAATACCATAAAGAAAAGCATTTGACAGAAAAAAAAACACAAAAAAAGAGTTTGTTTTCTTCAGTTTCGTGTCCGTTTAGTTGATTTAAACAGGTTTTTGCGCCGTTTTCTGACCGGTGGAGGCAGGACGACGGCGCCACCTGCAGTTCAACTCCAGGTGTGTGAGAGTAAAAAAGCCCCTCGTCCCGGTTTATCGTCCCGTGGGCACGTTTCTGTATCCCGATTGCCTCTTTAATCTGACTACGATGTTTGTTTTTCTCTGTCCCAATGATGTTTGCTCCGTCTCCGTCCATAATGTGGTTTTCTCTCTTCCTGTTTTTTGTTTAATTTATTATTAACATATTTATTATTACTGGTTCCCTCTTTACAGTGGTCAGGAGTGGCTGATGTGAGTTGTTCCTGTTCTGCTTTGTGTTTTTCTGTCACGCCTTCGCTGTTTCCTGCTCGTTTTCTGTGCTACGTTCCTTTTTTCGTGGACTGAACCTGTTTCCCCCTCGTGTTTTACTGCAGTATATGACATTACAACTAGGATTTTTTCATTATATTCATTCATTCATTCTATTGCTCGAAAATATAATCATTTCGTCTGTGAATAGGGGCGACTCTCCACTGATCTGAACTGTATTGTATTGTCTGTTTTATTACTGTTGCGTTTGTCTCCATCTTCGTTTTTTGTTAATTTAAGCGACATTCGATTTTTGTTTCTCATTTTAAAAGTGCGCTCTGTCTCCATGGAAACGCTGTTGCTTTGTCTAGAATGTTCCACAGTACAGATTAAACCTCTCTAACAAGCAGGTTACAGCACTACGCTACATTACGGTTCAGATCTGTGGAGAGGCGCCCCTATTCACAGAAGGATTGATTGTATTTTTATTTTATTTTAAGAAACATCCGTAATGAATAAATGCCACATACCATGGAACATTCCAGGCTAAGTAATATCTCCATGGAGACAAGAACGTGCACGGTGCAGATGTATTTTCATATTTTCATTGCAAAAGTTTCGTTCCATTCGTAGATAATTTTACTTGTCAAGTGGAATCTACTCAAATCACGATAAAACTTTCTTAAGTGTGACATTTCTAGTGGAGAATTTCTCAAATATTTTCTCCATGGAGATGTTATCGCTTTGTCTGGAATGTCCCACAGTACGGCATTAAAACCTTTCTATCTTCACGGAGACCAAACTGGACCAAGTTACAAGTCAGATCTGTGGAGAGGCGACCCCGCTCACAGTCAGAATACATGTTTTTTGGCATTTGTTTGGCTATAAAATCACCTGTAACTGACTAAATGTAAAGTAGAGCTGCTTAAAGTCACACTATGGAACATTCCAGGCAGAGTAATGATGAATCTAAACAAGCATTTTACAACTCTTAACCAAAAGCCCACAAAGTTCACATTTAACTAGGCTAGATTTGAGTTTTATCTGTAAAACGTGCTACAGAAATAAAGTGGATTTTCGATTTTTTTGCAGTGCAGCTGAATAAATACAGTTCACACGAGGGTAATAAGAGGGAATATCATTGGGATAATATTAACACTATAAGCAAAACTACAGAGCAGAGCGCGGCTTTGTTGTAAAACCCCAGGCCAAAGTCATCACTGTATGAATTGGACTTGAGAAGACAATGTCACATATTATAATTGTCTCTCCGGCCAAAGGAAAAGCTCTTGTAATGACGCACTGATCTTATATGGAGCTGTTTAGGACAAATTAATCTCTGTAATTGCTCTATTCATTCACTCCAAATACTTCAGCGTCACTCGTAGTTGCCAGGTCTGCAGTTTTCCTCTCGTTTGGGTTGTTCTAGGGGCCTGTTTACACAAGAATATAACTAAATATTTTATCAGAAGTGCCTCTTGTTTAGACAGTGACGGCTTAAAAATGCAAAAATCTGAAAAGTTGAATACACTCACCGTAGCATTTCGGTCTACACTGTCCATGCGCAAAATTCTGGTCAGATCTGCTCACGTCGTGTACGCGTTTACATCACATACGTACAGTACAATAGTGTGTCACAGCGCCACCTAGAGGCCTGGCATGCACTCAGTCGAATTTCACGCCCTTGCACACTGTATGCACGCAGATTTTCTCAAACTCTTATCTAAACGCAGATTAAAAAGTGAAGACGCGAAGCTGCTTTTGCCTCTTTGTTCAGCGCGTCGTCATGTAAACGTTGCCTAAATCAGTTTGGAGTTTTCTGCCATGTTATAATGTTGTTCTCTCGTCAAAAACACACCTGAAGAGGTTTTAGAGGTCACCCACTGGCTCACAGGTTAGAGGTGTGATTCCAGCTCCTACAGATGAATTCTGTCCTTTGTGTCCTTGGGCAATACACAACCAACTTCACCCCAGTGTCTGCGTTTGTGTGAATGGGTGAGTAGTTTCTTGATGTAAAGAGCTTTGAGCCTTGAAGGTGGAAAAGCGCAAAATACAAATGTGCCAATGTACATCTGTGCATGTTTGAGTAATTTAGCGATCTCTCTCAGCTCCTGTTTGAACCCTCCTCACGGTTCGCTGTAAGATTCGGTCCAGTGCTTCACTCACGAGCAAACATCGCCCCTGCTCCCATACAACAATTCTAACTATTGGTTAGCGGTGACATCAATCGATCTATAAAAGCGCTCCCTTTCCGTCCCCTTGCGTTGTGTTCACCGCTCTCAGGTCGTATCCCAGATTCAGTGTTAAGTTCAGGATTCAATAAGGTTTGCAGCGCTGATTATTTGCTTTATTTAGTGCTAGCTGTCATGGGCCTTGTTAGCCGTGGTGTGTGTGGTGTTTGTGGTGTGTGTGGTGTTTGTGTGCCGTCGTTCTGGTTCGGGGGCTGCTTGTCTGTCTGGCATCTGTCCTTCCACCGCGCTCATCTAACATCTAATGCAGGTGTATGTGCAGCGAGATATTGGACGTCCAAACGGTCGCATAGTGACACAGTCGGGGGTAATGTGCCTTTTACTTTATAGATCGTGAGCAATGGAGCTGAGTGCACTGTCACGTCTCGCCTTCCTTTACTTATTCTGTGTACCGGTGTTTTCCAGATACTGAACTGGATTTACGAACCAACTGTCTTTGGAACTAAGTCATTCACTGAACTGTGAAACTAACTGTCTCACAATGAACTAATTTATGGAAAAATATATACTTTTGGTACATGTGAATTATGCCTCTGTCCATCGACGATGAACCTGCGGCCTTATACATAGAGTAGATTTCCCCAGAGTAGATTTGGGGCGGGGGCGTTGCAACACCATTTCTGCTGCTATTTTAAATGATCTTCCCCCTCATTTTGACACAACTTCACAAACCTGATGCGCTTTGAAGGTGGAGAGACTTAAAGGAGAGAGAAGAGAAATAGAAATTTAAACTTAAAACATGTTATTATGTTGTTTTCAGTGAATACAGACCCTTTAAAAATCTGTAAATCTGTTCTAAATAATGCAATGGAGGCAACTCATGACTGAAGTGAAACGGACATAATGTGATTTCAACGAGAAAACTTGGATTAACCTCAGAATATGACTGAATATGATAAATCAAGGGACATTTACAATTCTGTTTTACTATCTTTTTTTAAATTTAAGTAGAGATTATGGTAAACACTAAGCCTTTTTGACAAAGAAAAAAATCCAGATTTTTACATTTTACTGGAGAAATCCTTAAAGTTGCACTATGTCACCTGCTTGTTTCCATGGATACGTCATTGCTCTGCCTGGAATGTTCCACAGTGTGACATTTAACAGCTTTGTCTTGCATTTATTCAATTACAGGTGGTTTTATAGCTCAAAATGCCTAGAAAAACAGGCTTTTTGACCTGTAGCTTGGTCTAGTTTGGTTTGATATTGAGGTTTATTACTGTGAAACATCCCATACAAAGCAGTAACATCTCAGGCGATGGACACTCCGCCGGAAAAGTTACACAATGCACCTTTATAAAGTTACTCAAATGATCTCTTCACTGCCTCTCAAACGCCGATCCTTTTGACGATTCTCCGGTCCATTTCCCCTCTGAGCAGACGACTTGAGTTATGAATGAGGTGCCGGGATGGATCCTTAAGTGAGGCCCTGTGTCAGACCCAAACGCTTCGGCACCATTCCGCATTGTTATACCCCATTGCCTCTTGGGTAATTTGGGCTCTTTACCCCCCTGCTGATGCTGCTGCTGCTGTTATTTGTGACAATGCTTTAGAAATTCGGTGTGGTCGGATGCGAGGTGTGTTATTGAGGGTGGTCGGGTTCGCGGTCAGTAACAAGGACGTTTCATTGTAAGGTTGATTTCGCTGACTGGAAGATTTTTGTTAGTTTTTGTAGAGAGAGAGAAACTTTATTGAGTTCAAGAGAAATTCAAGGTGCGGCAACATTTCCACCCTGTGTCTCGGTATCTCTGTCGAAGGTCTCTGGTCAGGAAGCGTCGGCAGATTCTGTGTCAGGACAGGAGGAGCCGAAAGTGTCCCTGCAGCATCACAGCAGCCTCCAGGGGGCGCCAGGTGAACACAACAGGAAAGGCCTTGTTCTTACTCCACTCTTAAAATGGCTTGACAAGACTTAACCCCAAGAACTACGATTTAAAAGTGCTTCATGAGTTATTTCTTGATGTAGTCTGCACTGAAATGGAGCAAAGGATCATGGTCTATGTAGTTCCCTCTGTATTTTTAGCCATTGCTGCATCATAACTATTAATTTAAGCAAAGAGACTTGCAATTCAATATATTATAGTGGTCCACGGTATTATTGTAAGACCTTTGACGATACGGTATTACAATATTTCGATTATTGTTACATCCAAGTTCATTTCCTCAACGTATTTACTCTGGTCTTGTCATTTGCTAACACATTTGCTGTAAAAAGCCTGCAGCATCTCAAATGTCCATACCTAACGCGTCTTCTCTCTTGCCCCGTCTCCATGGATTCGGGAAAAAACAAACAGCTCATTTCACAAAATCCAATTGTGTCTTTGAACTGCAAATGCTGCACCGAGTTGGATAGAATCCCACGATATGATGTTAAAAACTGAGCTCAAAAAACAAAATGTTTGTGTGTGAGCCAGGGAGCCAAAAAAGCAGCCAACCACTCCACATCCATGAAATCCCCAAGAATAATTTGTTTTATGGGTCTCACGGTAATGTTAAAATGCTGTTTCCTCATCTCAAACAGACCTGGAGTTGTGTTTTGTTTCATTTGCACATGTTTAACTCACAAATCCTGCATATTTAGGCTGAGTTTTTCCTCGCAGATAGAAAACTGCTCCTCCAGGAAGTGCTTCGCTGTGTTTTTAAACACCACACGCCTTCATTAGAATCGTCTGGATGATCTGAGCCCCGGAATTGCCAATCTCTACTAAACAAAAGGTAAAAGGAGCCGTTAACTTGAAAACTACGACTGCATAACGTCAGAGGACGACTAAAACATGTGCGAACGAAGCAAAATTCAACTCCAGGTATGTTTTTGTGGAGGTAACAGCATTCGAACGTGACTAAAACCTCACGAGAACCCGTTGTGTGTGGTATAGAACCTTTAAACGTAACTCCGTGGAGACAAGCAGGTGAAGAATGAAACAAAGTGATGGCAAAGTCCCGACACACCCAGCCAACAATATAATTTCACAGGAGACAGTATAATCTTTTGAAGTATTATTTGTGCTTCTTCCCAGTGCAGGCGTGTACTTGTACTCCTTTGAGCAGCAGTGGGGGGTACTGGATACAGGACTCACGCTGGTCTGGGAGCCGTATTATTCTGGATTAGGGCTGTTTGCATTCTCCACCTGCACACACACAGTCATTGGCAAAAGTGTTCATTTTTTCCCCGTGCTGCAGCTGGCATTTTTGGGATCCTGACGTTTTCTGTCAAACTGGGACTATAAAAAGAAAAACAGCTCCGCAGCCCTAGGCCTATTGTCATCCATTTTGTGGCACCTGCTCGTGTTTGTGGGCGGCCTGGGTGTTGACGTGAAGTTTGATGTGTTAAAAGTTGGTGCGACGGGAGAAATGTCGAGCAACTTTGATAATAATAATTACAACTGTCGATCGATCCGTCACGCGTCATGTTCTATGGGTGTGTTGCCCAAGGGTACAGCAACGGCGTGTACTAAAGCCTTTCATGCTTTACTATGATATTCCAAGTGCTAACCTCATTTAACTGAATTTTTTGGGAACTTTGGTAGATTTTGGCTTTTTTACTGTGCTTGAGGTAAAATTATATATACATGTAGACTTGGCAAACCTGCTAGTTCTAAAGAGGAAGTGTTCATGGACGCACTTCCGGCTCCACTGACGGTTTCCAAATGACTTTTACATCAAAATGGTCACTCTCTCTGTAATTGCTGCTGTGAGTCTTGTCATTTTGGTCTTAAAACGTTCGTATTAACCCTCTAGACGTGATTCTGTTGTTTTTATGTCACTATTTCGTCCGTAAATCAGTTCTTTATCCTAAGATTAAGTTTAAGAACATTGTGTGTGATGTCATACTCCCTTAGAGAGGTACAGTCATGGAAATATAATATGATCTCGAAGGTGAACCCAAGGTAATGTTTTCATTGGCTCATGGGCCCATTTTCTCTTCAGCATTATTTGCTCTGTACAGGCCAGCTCATCCCACGGGGGACTGAGAGCGGGGCTAGACTAAGTTATACAAAGGTAACTTTTAGGCACTTTGAGGATTAAAACATTTTTGAAAGTTCCATAATCCCTACAAAATCCATCCTTCTGCAACCCAAACTCTCAGGAACTGCAGTACCTGGACTGGCCACTAATCGGGCTCACACGGGGACAGTGTTTTATCCAGATCTTTTTCTACACTGCCTGGCCAACAAAAAAGTCACCATCTGGATTTAACTAAATGCTCTGACCTGGGGTTGGTGCAGTTGCTCAGGTGGAGGTTCAGCAACAGAATGAGCTCAGCTGGACCTGAATATACTGAGTGACCAGGTTATTCCATCAATGGATTTTTTTCTTCCCTGATGACACGGGCATATTTCAAGATGACAATGCCAGAATTCATCTGCCGCAAATTGTGACAGAGTGGTTCAGGGAGCACGAGACATCATTTTCACACATGGATCGGCCACCACAGGGTCCAGACCTTCACCTCATTGAGAATCTTTAGGCTGTGCTGGAGAAGCTTTGTGCAGCGACTCGACCGTTGTCAATGCAAGATTTTGGTGAAAAATGAATGCAACGCTGGATGGAAATAAATCTTGTGACATTGCAGAAGCTTATTCAGAAGCTTTGGATGCCTGTAAAACATAAGCCATTATCAATTGGCTAGTGCACAAAGTCAACCATCAAAATGAAACCAAATTTGAGTTCTTGAGCACCGTACAGTTCAGAAATTCTTTTGGCGAGCTACTTGGAAGGTGGTGGAGAGATGCCGGTATCTTGCAAGCTACAGGTTGGAGACCCATGTCAAAAAGGGACAGATACTTAATAATTCATCGGTTTCACATCGCGCTTTTCTAGACACTCAAAGACGCTTTACAGAGCATTATTCATTCACTCCATACTCTGTGGTGGTGAGATACTATTGCCAGAGCTGCCCTGGGACAGACGGATGGAAGCGAGGCTGCCAATCTGTGCCATCAACCCCTCCAACCACCAAGAATTGCCTTGCCACATTGTGACATCCGATTTTTCCAGCAGTCTCCCATCCGAGTACTAACCAGACTCAGATCTGAGAGCCGGTATGACCACAAACTTAAAAAGTACCTTGCATCTGAAACGGCTCCTACGGTGAGAAAAGCTCTGCTCTGATCCACCCTCGCAATGAACAATCAGCATCTCCATTTTCTGCCGTCTGTAAGTCTTTAAACCTCTCGTTTGCGCCAACATTTCTGGTCTAGTGAACTTCCCACACTCGCAAAAACTCAAACTTTCTTACAGTTTCTTTTAATCCGTTTTCAAAGTTTGCTAATGATCTTCTTAATCACCAAATTTCTGCTCGGTACAGCTCTTCTCTGGCTGTGTGGAGTGAGATTGCAGACCCATATGTTCGCCTCTCAATCTGGCCGATACGAGAGAGCGTCGACTGGAGGGGAGGACGTGATAATGGGGTGCCAAACGCAAAACCGGGCCCCAAATGTCTACAGTGTTAAATAACTCATCTCGTCTCCGCTGACAGGGGAGGGGGAGTGTGCAGTACCCAAAGTGCCCAAGAGGGGGCGTGTATTTACAGCTATTTGTACAACATCTGACAGAAGAAGCTGAGAAATATGAGGCGAAGTTATGAAAAAAGAGTGAACCAGGTTTGTTAAATTTGACGTAACTTAAGAACATTTGACTTTATTTGAGTAGATTCGACTTGTACAATTACCTGATAGAAGTGTGTTTTTCTTACTTCAAGCAATATTAGATTTTGTTTCTTCTTAAGCGCGCAGAGTAGTCGTTTTTCTTAAGTGCAGAAAGGTCTATTTTTATATTTTAAGTACAAAACGCCTTGTTCCATTCGTAGATCATTTTACTTGTCAAGTGAAATCATGGTTAAACTTTCATAATTCAGGTCATTTTAACTCGGTTAGATTTTAGTTTTTAGAGAATATATAGTGATTTTCCACCTTCAAGGCTTTTTAATCATGTTTTTTGTAAATTAAATGATCACTTC
Organism: Scartelaos histophorus; assembly: GCA_000787155.1. NCBI lineage: Eukaryota > Metazoa > Chordata > Actinopteri > Gobiiformes > Gobiidae > Scartelaos > Scartelaos histophorus. Next base: position 2,305 of record JACN01143710.1, on the reverse strand, counting down.
ATGACATCATAAGATGGAACGGAACATTTTGAGCTTTGAAAACGTAGGCAAACAAATAATAAACATTTACTTAATGGGAATGAACCAAAACATAACATTGTAATGACTAATATTTTGTAAATTTTTGTCTAATATAGGAACTTTTAAACATTATTTCAACCAAAGAAAGGTGTTTTCCCGAGTGTGATGTCATGATTTCAGACCAGGAAGTAAAATTTTAAAGCTAAAAAAATGCGAAAAAGTTGGGTTTTAGTAAAATAAGGCTGAGCTGACTTGGCATTTTTAACTGTTTCTGCCAAGTAAAATCAAAATTATAGTCAAGCAAACAACCAGTAAGTGTCTCAAACTGGAGAATGAGTTGCTGGACTGAGAATAAGAGTAGGTGCAGTTCCAAAAGTGGCCAAGAGGGGGCGTGTACAGTATTTACAGCTATTTGTGGAACATCTGACGGGAGGCAGAAGAAGAAGGTGCGAGTGAAATGCGAAAAGTGAAGTTGCAGCTCAGTCCCGTGCGATTTGAAAATGTTCACACTAAGAATGGAGCGTTTCTTTCACCTTCGGGGTATTTTAATTGCTTTACGTCAAGGAACGACTCAAACATCCACACGCACGTTCATACACTGGTGGGTTAAGTGTCTTGCCCAAGTGCACTACGATGGAGTTAAATCGATATTAATGACATCACAGTGGGAGAATTCTATCTTCTACACAAGAAACACACTTTTAGATACGTTAAAAGATCCATATTACGCTATTTCCTGATCTGTTATAACATAATTTTTTCTTCTTCTTTAGTACAGTAACTTCTTTAGTTCTTTTTTAAGACAGTTCAGCTGGATATGTATTTACTTTGCTGGCGTGTTTGTTCGTGGTAAGTCTGAGCGACCGGATTGGTCTGTTAGGTTGACCACGCCCACAGGAAGTAGCAACAGCTGATATACGACAAGAACCCAAGAAGTTACTGATATAACTTTCATTTCATATCATTTTCGATCTCGTTTTTGGTTTAATCTTCTTCCGTCTCTTTCACCGACAATTCTGGAGAAAAGTTTGGAATGCATTTGTACAATCTATTAAGAAACCATGTTAGATTTCACTTATAAATGGTAAGAAAAGAGTCGTTTACCCTCTGTACCTCGGATTATAAAGACGAGAAGCACAAAAGGAGAGAAAGATGAAGAAAGATGAGGAAAGGTGGGGAGGCGTGCACACAGAGAGACTGGACTTTAGTTAGATTCTGCAGTCGAAACTTGTGAAATGCGGCTTTTTCCTAAATACAGCGTTACGTCCTCTTACTGGCGCACGATTGGCTGTTGACCTGTCGATTAAAGTGCGTTCGCCTTTATCATCGAGATCGACCAAAGTAGAAAACGAAATCTTGGCCCAATCCTACCTGGAGTTTCATTAACACACAAACCCTGCATGTTTAGGCTGAGTTTAGGCTCATGTGGCGATACAGGAAGTGCTCCACTGTGTTTTTAAACTCCACACACCTTCACTAGAATCCCACTACGTCACGACATCAGAAGGTGGATCGGAGCATTTTGAGCTTTGGAGATGTGGACACACTGCGACGGTGGCTCGGTTGGCGGACTCGCGATTCCACCTCCCACAGATGAATGCCGTCGTTGCGTCCTTGGGCAAGACACTTCACCCGCCCACAAGCCTCCTCGTGTCTGTCTACACTGGTGTATGAGTGTGTGTGTGTGAATGGGTGAGTGGTTCGAGTGGTGCCTTGTTGTGAAGCCTTGAAGGTGAAAAGCGTTAGATAACAAGGTGACCATTTGTACTAAAGGATTTCGATATATAACCAATGAAACAAAACACAACTGCAGGTTTTTGAGGAGGTAACGACATTAAAACATGACAAAAAAGTTTACAGGAACAAATTTTGTAGTAGCAGTGTGTAGTGTAGGACATGTAAGTACGATATTAATACCATGCACATACCCCACGACCAGAAAAACTACCAAAAGTACAACAAATCCTTCTGAGCACACTACAAACCCAAACAATTTAGCAGTATTTAAAAAAAATTAGCTAAACTGTTGCCTAACTTTACCAAAAGTACAACGAATCCTTCTGAGTGCACTACAAACCCAAACAATTAAGCAGTAAAATTAAAAAATTTTAGCTAAACAGTTGCCTAACTTTTTTAAATTTAAAGTCTAATTTTTTTTAATTTTTGTAAATTTAAAAATATAACTAAATGTCACACAAAAAAATTTATTGCATTCAGTAGTTAATTAAAAATAATAATAATATCACAAAATGATGAATAAAGAAATAAAAAATAAATACAAAAT
>KN500822.1:62692-72799 GCA_000787155.1 Scartelaos histophorus | reverse complement strand
AGCTTGTTACATCAATTATAACAGATTTTTACAATGTTGTATCTGCATTTCTTGCCGCATTTTCAAGTATTTCCTGTCTTAAGTGCATCAATGCAGAACAACAACAGTGCTAAAAAGTATTCATCTCTATAGTCAGATACTGCACTGTTAACTACTGCCAACAGCTGTCACCAATGTCAATTGATTTTGGTTTGTCATTGAAAGCCATTTATGATACAATTAAGCACTATAACTAGGCATTAAACAGGGCGTCAGATTGTATGGTATTATTTTATATTCGGTGTAGTAGGTAGTACACACCAAGAGGGAATATTTAGCTGATTTTAATGTAGGACTTCAAGTAGTCTTTTGAAGGAATGTAGTGCACAGTGGTGTCAAGTTAAATCTCACCAAATCTCAACTTTAAACCTGAATGGACAAAGAAATGTGTAAACGACTCAATATCAAAAAAGCTCCAGTAAACAGCTCCCTCTGTCACATGCTAGTGGTTGTCCATCCCTGTGTTTCTCCACTGACTCATAATTTAACAGGTAGCATGTTCATTGTATGTACAGCATACAGCAATGTCGTCTCATTCTCACGTGTCACTTACTTCCCCCCATGAGTTAAAATTCTGATCAGAAAAAAAATTCAAAAAATAAATCCTGATTTTCTTTTCCTTATTAAAAATCAAATGTGTCGTTATCACAACTTTGTGCTTTAAATCAATAAAAATAAAATGTGTATATTTTTCAACAGTACTGATTAAACTATGGCAAATTTGCTTGGTTTAGTGGACTGTGTTTATGGATAACAACTCTACAGAAAGCAGTAGATGAGGACCACATAAAAAAAACTGTGACCACATAAAAAACAATTATTAAAAACTCTGTGAGGTCAAGAGAGGAAGATATTTTCTCTGTAATGGTGACGTTAAAAATACTTTCTTTCAAAAAAATGCAAGTGCCAGTGCCTCCAGTCCTGGTTTAGGTTTTACTTGTCTTTACAAATGTGTGACACTAGAGGGAAGTGTGGCACCACCTCACAGTTTTCATAAAGAAGCAAATCATGTGCTCCGAAAGGCCACTCCCAGTCAGTTTTTGAGTGCAAAAACTACAAGACAATCAACTCTCCACCTATGACATTTTTTTCATTTGAGGACTTTTTTTTTTTTTTAAATTGCTCAAAGTGGTCCACGCAAAAGCTTGATCTGCTGATTGTCTGCTCGTGGCACAACTTACAATTCAGCTGTGCAAAAAAAATAAAACAAGAAAAAAGTCAGAGCTTATTGGAGACTGTACGTAGCGAGACTCGTGGAAGATCTTGCATTGAAATTTGTACCAACGTGTCGTCAATATCCATGCAAAAAGGGTTCGTCGTGTCTTTCGAGACGATATAAAGACCAATAAAATAACGCAGTTCATTCACCAGCTTCTGAAAAAGTCTTTAACAAAATGAAGAGCTATTTTGTTTCAGGCAAAATAGGTCAAGTGACGGTCGCTTCAGCTGATTCGCGGGTGTCATAAGGCCACGACGGTGCACGGGTGTCTGAGTTTGCAAGGCAGCACTCCGCGGTTGAGCTGGTAAAACTCCACCAACTGGATCAGGTCTGTGAATTTGGTCGACCCGTCATCAAGGCTGAAGAAGAGCTGGCCGTCCTCCTCGCACTGAGACAGAAGAGGATTATTAAAAGGTAATACGGGTGTACATTATGAATACTTATGAGCAAATGAGTGCGTACCGGTAGTATCTGGAAGTGTTTGATTTTCTGGTGATGGCACAGTGTGAGAACAAACGCCTTCGGGTTGCTCTGACTGACTCGTAATAGATACAACCTGCTCCAAAAAAAGCAGAATTGAAGTGATTGTAGTAATTGTAATAGTTGTCATTGTACTTAACAGTATATTATGTAAGTATATATATTTAGATAGGGGATTCTTACCCATCTACTTGTCCCTGTTGGTGGATAATTCGATGCGATTCTTCTCTGGTTATCCTCCCGTGGAACCACAGCTGGGCTATATGAATAACTACAGAGAAATAGATCTGTTAGTACAAACACAGCGAACTGAGCTACTACTGAGCTACTGTTATTTCTTTTAACTTTTTTTATCTTACCAGAGTTTAAGGAGGAGTGGTGTAAGGGACTATGGGAGCCCAATACATTCATTCGCTGAGTCCTTTTCTAGAGATGAGACAAAAAACCAAACAGCAAAGGTAGTGAGTACATGTCCGAGCAGATTTTTATGTAATAATGAAACACAACTGGAAATAGTTGTGCACACAAGTCCACATATGGTATAAATGTCATTCTATTCTTACCCTCCAGGCTTGCCCCTCTTCCATCGCTGCGCTCTGAGCTTCTAATGGATTGTCTATTACTCGGCCCGTCCGCCCTGAGAAATCCATCGCCACTAGTGAATTTTCCGAAACGCTCCTCTAGGGGGAGGCAAAGAGACGCACAATTGTTGTCACATTTCATCGCTAGAATAATCACGAGGACGAGGCGAATTTAATGATCACAAACTTACTACTGGTGCAGAGAAGTGTGAGAGCAAAGTTTTTCTTTGTTGAGGGATCTTATAATTCTGGTACAACACAATTCCATACTGTGAAAAGGGGAAAAAAACATATTTCATGATGCATGCAAAAAACAATAAAATATAATGGAAATGATTAAAGGAAGTTAACTGCACAGATTCCTAACAGTGACTTTTTATTTGTAATTTTACTTTTCAGTTTAACTTGAAATGAGCACAGTATTGTCTTTACATTTTGGATATCGTCACCTTCCTAAAATAATCGCCTACGTCACTTTTTGCCTAAGATGTGTGAAAAATCCCTCAGTCGTCCAGGTAGAATCCATGGCAAAAGGAAAATAAATTTGTCGACTGGACAAAAGTTGCCATAATTTAAATTTTGGGGGGAGTTTTTTGTGTTTCCTGAAAAACCTGAAAAAAACGACTTATGCGATTATTTTAGGAAGGTGTCGATATGTTTTATACCAGATGTTTTAGTTTGTTTAACGCTCCAAATTAATTCAGAAATGGATCCAGCAACATGATATAACCCAGAACTCAGAATATACTTTTGTTTAATAAATGAGTGCACACAATTTACTCATTTATTTCATTTAACAGGTGAAAAATGTACCTTAAAAATTCTGAAGGCCGTCATCCAACAGGTCCTACCCTGCTCCTCCTCCGCACACAGCATCCTCACATCCTTGAGCTCCCCTCTGCATTTATTGGGCTGTCATTGATATAAGAAGACATCAGCTTTACTCAACATGGCATTGTGTTGCAGGAGACACACTGTCACTCACATAATGGCTCATAATATGCATTTCTTTGGAGCGCCGCCGTCTCCCGTCTGTCAGCGGCGTCTTACCTTGATGCAGAAGCCGAAGTCTGTGGGAGCGCCGTGCTGTTTTTTACTTGAAATAACAGTGAAGATGTTGCTGTCGTCTAGATCTGCCAGTAACTGGAGATGTCTCGGCTCCTGGAGACAAAGAAGAGAAGTTGCCACGAGTCAGGAAATGCCGTGACATTTGACGACATTACTTGACAAGTGACAGACTGTAGAAACTAAAGTAAAGAAAGACTGCACGCGATTAGAAAAACATGCAAGACCTGTGCAAAATAGGACACAACGCCATTTATTTTCAACAGGTGAAATCAAAATATCCCCCATTTAGCCTCAACATTCACATATATTGTAAGTGGTCCATTCATTTTATCTAATTTATAACATATGATGCATTATTTATATAGGATATTTTTATATATACACTAAATATACCTTTGAGGTTCCTTTTGTTGAACAGTATAGACCAGAACGTCGCAAAAACATGTAGACTTTCTTCCATGACTTTCTTCCCATTTCCTTCACATATAAAAACCCCTGGACCTCTGGGCAGCTACTGGTTGCTAAAAAGTTCTGAAAGACAAAAGGTGAAGCACAAATGTGATCAAATATTCCTTCAAATCGTACCCATGAAGGCGAGACATTATGTTTTTCATTAAATGTGAGTATTTAAATGTGTTAATCTATACCTATGTCATCTGTAATACTTATGAATCTTGCACAACTCATTTATTCGTTTCACCAGCTTTCACCAGTATCGGATTTGCATTTTAAAATAGGGAATTTATCCATGAAAAATCAAAATCTGGGTACTGCATGTCAAACGTTGTATTCCATCAGTTGGCGTTTTTGTATTTCCCATGTTACTTTTGCACAGTACTGCTGCCTGCACACATATCACAGTTCCACTTGGAGCAGTACCTGTAATTAACATCCTTAGATAATCCGCATTCCACAGTGAAGACAAATACATAAATATGGAGTCTTTGTTATGTAACAGACCAAGGAAAGCAGTGCCCATCACTGAACAAACATACAGCACATTCCCACTGGCTGTCGCTCAAGCCCAAATCATCTTGTGGGTGTCTGAAAAATTCAACATTTGTGGTATTCATGTTTCACAAAATATCACACCATGAAGTGGCAGGTTAACTTATTAGAGCTGATTTGGGATCTGGGGGCTTGTGGCCTGAAGGTAAACTGTTCCAGAAACTCCTCGATATTAAAAGCACATGTTTCTTACTGTTTTGGAAACTTTGGCTATAATAGAACTCATGCGTGAGCGATTTTTCCTCTAGCACAGAGCCAACATTCACACGCCATGCAAAGAAGAAGACAAGCTTTTTTATTTTTGTCTTTTTAAAAAGTTGCAGCTTCTTGCTTCTAAATCTGATATCTGGATAAAGTGACAAATCCATCAGTCTTCATGCATATATTTTGCCATTAGCTGATCTACTATCTATATATAAAATACAACTACTAAAAAGATCTTTGGAGCAGATCTACTTACAAAAGTATTTCCCCCTATTGGAGCGATGTCCATTTTTTCATGTTTAAAAGTCCAGATTAAAAAAAAATGCATGAAGTATTTGTCCTTGTGTCTGATCCATCCCTCTTGAGTGTACAAGAGCTGAAAGCTGCAATTATGAATGCAAGTACAGGTTTTGTGTCTCTCAGCTATACTGCCTGACTACAGGGCTACAGGGCCACACTCACATCCCATGTATTAACTCCAAAATCCCACAATGCATTTTTGTCTGACATATGCAATTAGGCAGCTATGTTTTGTGTTACATGACATGACTTTGAGCTGTTCAAATATTTGCTGAATAAAGTACTGCATGTTCCACTTGTGGAGGCCTAAATCCATTCTTAACACATACTAACAGGTGGTGCATGTGCCGAGACAGTGGTGTCAACAGTGGATCAACACTGGTTATTACTGAGTGTGTCTGTAGACATCATGTCTAAGGGTCAGAGGTGAGGCATGTCAGCATGATTGTACACTGAGCTATTGCTGACGGAGGCATAATATAAGCTGAGAGTGAGCGTTAAAGAGAGCAGACAGGAGGGAGATGTGTGCACACCTGTAGGAGCTGAGATGGAGGAATCGTGCGGTTCGTCTCCTGGCACCAGGCGACCATGTGCTCTGGGAAAAATGACTGTAAAAGCAAGAAGATGTGTTTGAGAAAATGAGAAAACTGAGCAAGCAGCATTACTATAAGCAAATATTCAATGCAACAGTGCACAGTTTTAGAATGGTGTTAAAGTAACATAAATATTAAATAAGAGTTTTTGTAACACAAATTTATCATTATAAAAAGTCTAAATTTTAACATAATTTTTGTTTAGTTTTTTAGGTTAGGTAAACAATGAGAAATACAGTGATTTGTGTCGCCTTAAAGACATCATTTGTCTCTGAGCTTAAGTCCAGGATCTCAGTTCAGTCTGTATTTCTTTAGTATATGCATATTTGAGCAATGACATGGTATGTTAAAAACTGTCTTCAAAAGAGGAATTACCGAAGGGTTTCTGAAGAATTCATATTTGGCATAGTTCTTCCTGAAGACAAATCTGCTGTCGCTGTTCATTGCGGCCTGCACTTGAACCACCAGCTCGTGATCCTCTAGACACCGCTCTGAAAAGAAACACATAGCATCAGGACCCTTTTAAAATGTCCGAGTCACAGTTTTGGGTTCAGATCTCTTTTTAAACAAAACAACTCATTTGCAAATTTGTCTATATGAAACATCAAGCAAAGCCATAATGATAAAGAAATCACTTCAAGAACAATTGTGATCTTTTGAAGGACTCATCAAGGTTTCAGGGCTTGGACACTGGATAACACCAAGGTTCCTCTGTCAGTGACAATGAAAGTGCGAGTGAGTCACGAAATCCCCGTCCTTGCCAAAATGGCCACAGAATATAAACTTGAACTGACCATGACTCACTTCTTTACTGGATTACAATTCAAAAAGATTATGCAGAGATTTATCAGAATGTTCCACAGAAATGTTAAGATATTAAGGTTTCAGTGTATTTTAAGTAGTACAACCACCCTTTACTGTACTCTACGACAAAAATATACCTAATTACACAATATTAAGAAGGATGGACGCTTATATTGTCCCCCATAACCTTGTTAAAGGTGTCACGATTCTCCATTCCTGTTGGTCTCCTTTAGGTGCTTGTTTGGTGACTCACTGTTGGTCGTGACAGTGACTCACCGCTCATCAGACCTCAGAGTGCCGATGTTGTGAATCTGTTTAAGGCTCATAAGCACAGGTCAGGGTTACGCTCCAATCCCAGTCCGTCATTTAAAAAGGAGTGGGCGGCGAGGGACCGAAATAGGACTCTATTCAAATACACTAATGTTCAAGGAGCACTCACACTTCTATTTATAATCACCGCCGTAATTATGAGTGTGCATGATAAAAACGCATGCGAGTCCAGACCAAAGTGAATTGCACATAAATATGTTAGTATGATGTAAGTTTTATTTTCTTTTTTGATTGGTGGTTCAGATGATAAAAAAAGAAATAACGATAAGAAACAATAGTATTTACAATAGTATATTTAATTAAAGTGTTTTCTGCTTCGACTTCATACAAAATAATTCCCTGTAGAGATGAATAAAGTCATTCTGATTCTGAAATAAAGTAACATTTTAAATATCGACACCTTCCTAAAATAATCACATAAGTCATTTTTTCAGGTTTTTCAGGAAACACAAAAAAACTCCCCCCAAAATTGAAATTATGGCATAAATTATGGCAAAAAGTGACTATTTTAGGAAGGTGACGATATTGTAGCTCGAAAATTGGGTTCTTATTGTGCTAATATATCAATTTAGTCTATTACAGCAAAATAGCCATAGGAGGTAAATCACAACTTTGTGGATTAATGTAAAAATGTATATATACACATTACAATTCATTCTGAAATAGATCATATTTGTACATTTTTTCCATTTAAAAACAGCAAAACGTTAGCATCCTGTACTGTATAATCCTTTCTGACTGCAGAGCCAAAGATCTAAGGCATTTATTTGTGCATTAGGCTTGATCACATCTTATTTACTGGACGTACTAAAGGCAAAATCTAATAAATGTTTTTTGGGAGCTGAAAAGATTATGGTTAGTGTACAGGTGCGCCAAAATGGAATGGAGGCTGTAATACAATAGATAGTAACTCCGGGCCAAAAATGATGTCATTGACAACATGCCGGCCCTAACTGTGCTTGGCAGACACTTTCTGGCACCACTGTTTGACGCATAGCTGCATGATGATGATAGATGGACGCAAATTAGGACGGGGTTAAGAGGCTGTTATTTCGGAGCCAAAATATTCTTCTTTAGGAATTCCAAATTACTGTGATAAATGGAAAAATAAAAAAGCGAGACATGAGAAAATTCTATTAGAAACACACCCTTCTGTTTGACACACGTGAACGCAGACTTGTGCTTTGTAAGTGTTTTATAATTGCTTTCTCCTCGGGGAAAATACACTCTCAGACTACCAAGGCGTTCTTTCCCTCTAAGCTTGACTCATAAAATATATATAAATCTACCACAAGGTTGGGTGTCATTAATGGTATTCAGCTGAAATGAATTTATTGAAAAGTTGCTGCAGTAAATTTTAAAAAAACTGGAAAAAATAGATGTAAATTCTCTGGGTTTTGCCACCTGCTCGTCTCCAGTGACATTTCTTTGCCTGGAATGGACATTAAAAACCCATATTAAATGAATTTGATTGCAGATGCCATAAGAGCCTTAATAAAGAGTCATTCTTAAAGTAATGCATGCTTGACTTTCCACAGATTTTACTTGTAATTTGATGGTCTGATGGCTTGTTTCCATGGAGTTTATCGTCACGCTTTGGAGCATTCCAGACAAAGAAGTAATATCTGAATTGAGATGAAGTGGTCGAAGAGTTACATAAAGTTAAGCAGTACATGCAAGAACAAGATTTGTGCGATATGAATATTTTTAGCTTCTCTGCTCGTTTAATGGGATCAAACTGCATCACTTTAGCCCTTCGCGGGGTCTTACTGCAGTAGTCGATTACATCACCGTGCATTATATCGCCGTGTGCAGATACTGCATACATGAGCATTCATTTCTGCCTGAATACTTGCCAGCGTGAGAACATGAAGCTGCAGCGAAATCCCGTAAAAAAATGCGCTTTCCCCGAGTCTAAAAGCGCGGTGAAGTTCGTAAGAGTCCGTTTTCGGTTCTTACCTAGTCCGAGCAGCGGGTGGTGCTCAACAAGTGCCCAACTGTTGTCATCCACACAATGGCTTTTATAGACTAAGAGCTGGCACAGGTCCCGGGCCGTCATGTCAGCTGGTATCTCCACCACTTTCCCCATGCCGTCCTCACTGAAGATCTTCACAATCTAAGAAAAGAGAAGAAAAGTTCAACATTTTAGACTCAGGGGTCAGCATTTATAATTTATACTCTGGTCAATTATCCTTGACAATGTTCTTTCACTATTACAGCCTAATGTGTGGGTGAAGCCGGCAATTTACTTCAAACGCAAGCATAGTATTTATTGTACAGTGCCCCATACACTGTGCCATAGAGAGACCTGTAATTACAGCAGACAATAGAAAAAACACACACTTAAGACTATGTAGCAATTGTGGCATTAAAAATCACAGGCACGCACTTCTTAAAGCAACTTGTTGGTGTAATATAGAAGCAAATATGCAGGTGAGAGTAAATAGTGTCTACGCTAAATACAGATATGCAGGGTTTGCGTGCGAGGAAAGACCATGGTTAAGTAACTCCGCTCGAGCTCAATTATATGTCAGAAACTAGCGGGAACGGTAATCTCGAGATGATATTTTTGGGGATGTTCCGTTTGGAGTTACTTTGAGTTGGAGGCGGCACATCTGCTGCGAACAGATGAACCCGTGTTTAAAATCTCATTAATAAACAGACACGAGGAGATAACAAGCGCTGTTCTGTAAACGCAGCCACTCTGACATAGCAAGAACATTAATTATACCAAATAAAAAGTGCTGATATCATTAGAACATAGACGACCAAATGTAAAACGTAAATTACTTGATCCAAAAAAATTGAAGAGTGAAATGAATGACTTACACAGAGAACTAGAGCAGCCTACTTAACCTGCAGAAACATCCTGTTAGTCGAGCCTACACATACAATACATATGCACACTTAACATAGATTACGACAAAGAAAATCCTGTTCCTCTGAGACAAAACGCACAAACCAGCCATGCCGTGCAAATTTATCTCTAATATTTTTAGCCAGTAATATACCAAAATCATAAGAAAAGCCAAAGTCAATGATATATCTGAGTCTCTGAAGTCCTGTTCACACACCAACAGTTTTGCCTTTTCCATTTTGATTATGAATTTTGATTTTAATGGTAAGAAGCTGCGTTTCGCTGAATGAGAGCGTCTTACCTCCACGGCCCGTAATAGGCAGCAGTCCGGGGAACACGAAGGCATGTTTGGAGTGCGCCCTGCTCCCCCTACTCAGACACACTTCCTCTAGAGCACAGACAAAAAAAAAACCCTCCAAACACACGTTTTCCCCTCAGGACCAAAAAATTAAAAATAAAAAAAAATAACGCTGATTTTTTTTAAAGATATCCAGCAGATGACAGTTGCGCTACTTGTCCTAAAAAAGCCAGAAAGTCAAAAGTGAATGTGCGTAAATAGGCCAGTAAAGGAATAGCCCATCTGACCTGCACTTCTCTCAGGTACAGTAGAGAACTCAGTGGCGG
>KN500822.1:46687-62668 GCA_000787155.1 Scartelaos histophorus | reverse complement strand
TCTTTCCCTCTCCCTCTCCTTCTCTCTTTCTCTGTTCCTCCTCTCTCCCCCTCTTTCTCACAAAGGGTTACAGCCTCAGCTACAGGCTTCAAGGCACACGGAATCAAACCACACGCCCGCTGACCAATCAGGACGCAGGAGCAGGCTGATGTAATCATTCCCACACACACCCGCCAGTAGACACACAGTCGCACAGTCATGCACAGACACGGCCAACTTTTTCTGCCCTCTTGAAAGCTCTCGACTCCGGTTTCTCTTTTGCGAAGGACTGGGGTTTGTGCGAGGGGCCGTGTGGCTGGGGGGCAGTGTCATTATCGGAATCAATGTGGGAGAAGTAATAGAAACTTTTGTAGTTTAACAGAGGTGCAAATAAGATGGTTAAACTGGCTTCATGCGAGTGTACGAATACGTAAAAAAAAAAACGAGATAGTTCTACAATGTTGGTTTAGGATAGATTTTGGTTCTTCATTACAATAACTATTGCTTTTGTTGATTTTATTGATTTTACTCTAAAATAACCCCTAGTTCCCACTCTTTTCATGTAAGATAAGTACAGTGATTATGTGATTTTGTCATTTATCAAGTAAAAGTCTTAATAAAAACTCGAATTATAGATATAGATATATGTAGATACTTAAACTTTGTCATTTCTATTTAGGTTTTTATTGAATTTCCTATATATAAGTACATAATTCGAGTTTTTATTAAGACTTTTACTTGATAAATGTAGATACTTATATATAGGAAATTCAATAAAAACCTAAATAGAAATGACAAAGTTTAAGTTCTATTTTTTGTCGTTTTAGTCATTGTGAAACTCACAGTACACTTCAAATTCACTCTAGTTTTTCTTCTTCTACTCCTACTACTTGATATATGGAATATGCTTTTTAATAGCACACCTATTGTGGCAGAAGGTAGTGTGTGTGTGAACAGGTGAATGCTCGGCGTATAATCCAGGAATTATACACAGTTCCACAGAAGGAAGGAGGAAATAGCAGTGTAAGTGGTAACACCCATAAAGTGGTGAGCTATGAAGGAAGGGGAGAGGGGAGAATGAAAAAGGGGGAAAAAAAAGGCGTGGGTGACTCATTACAAGTATGTTAGTGTGTGTGGTGTGTGTGTGTGTGAGAGAGAGAGAGAGAGGGAGGAAAGAGAGAGAGAGAAAGAGAGAAAGAGGGAGATAGAATGGGAGAGAGAGGAGAGGGGGGAGCAGACAGAGAGAGGGAAGGAGTGAGTGTGGAGCGAGGGGAAGTCTGGTGACACACTACAGCAGCATGTGTAGTATGAATGCTTCCTACTGTTAACTACATATCTAAGCTGCACAGCTGTCACTGCTCCCCCGGCCGACCTCCTCCCCCCGCAGAGCTGCACACGCACAGTAACACCCTCCGTGACATCACACTCACACACAGAGGGGAAAGCCCAGAGACAGGCACTCAATACTGTGAAGGAGATAATAAAACTGAAAGTTGTATTACAATCACATTTTTATTGAATTTTATTTCCTTGTTCTGCCATGTATTGGGTTATTAATGTTAAAAGCTTTTAGTTTTCCCATGTGTCTTATCATCCAAATCTAAGGGAAAATGTATGTATTTTTTCACTATGTGAGTAAATTCTAAGGCCACTGACACAAAGCAGCACCTGATGTGTCGTTTGGAGATCATGATGGAGTCAGGTTTAAAAGTAACTTTTCTTTTTAATGTTGCTGTAATGACGTTAGGAGACTTCTGAGAGAATGACTAACTTAACTTTGTGAATAGTTTAACTGTTCTCTCTCTAGACAGTGGGCCTCGTCTCTCGGTCTGATGACTCAGATCTGATAAATGTGTTGAAAGTCCTGAGGGAGCAGCTTCAAAGATGCTCATCCTCATATAGATAAAGCTGTTCAAAAAGACCTTGGTTTAATCTACAAATAAATGCATACAGTAAACACACAAAAGCTGAAACACACATGCAAATGAGCCAGGAGAAACTTGCCTCTATAGTGACTATGTCATGTTCTCAAACCTTGTGTTACTAACTAAGGAGAAAGTGAACAGGATAGCACGTGTTGTGCAAACACAAGTGTGTCCTTAAGCATGTACGCACACGTCCAGCCACTCACATGCACTTAGCACCAACAGCCATGTCTGCTCCCAGCAGCAGCTGCTCCTAAAATAGTCCCTGGTATTACAAACATATTACTCCCCATTACATCAGATGGGTGTTACTGGATAACACTTTTTTCACCACTGACTACAATTGTTACTAATATTGAAGTTGTTTTAAGTTTAGCTTCAAAGCCCTGTCAGGGCTGTCATTTGTATTCATATGCAAATGAATACAAGAATTCCCAAGCCATCCCATCCTATCCAGACATTAGGGAAATAGGCTTATTTCCATCTTTAGTATGGTCAATGAGAACATTTACCCAAAAGAAATTATTTGGGGTAACATATTCAGTTTGGTGGGGGAATCATGCATAGAAATAGTTCTTGCCAAGAACAGAAACAAAACAAAAAAGTAAAGCCACAAGCCAAAACATCTGTAAGAGCTGATCATTTCACTGTGATTACCTTGTGCTAAATGTCTCAGGAATTGGAATATTATTACACATTTTTATATTATTACACATAGATACCTAACAATTTACAAAAATATTCTGTCTTAGAGTTTGCCTTACTTATGAACAGTTGGGTTCCAATAAAAGTATGCTGATAAAGTGTTTCAGCAAGTCGTCATTGTTGGCAAAACTAACTAAGGCCTCTTCTGCCCCCTCTGCCCTGCAAACCCTTACATTAGTGGCCAAGAGAAGCAGCAGCCATTGATAAGCTGATTTGGCTCACAAGACAGGCCCACCTCCATATTCCCATTAACAGTCCCTACATAATGGCCCTTTGACTGTAATGTGAAGCTGTGTGTGGTCCGGGCCGCCCAGGAAACGCACATCCCAATGATGAGATGGAGACACAAAAACCTGAATGGGGCGCAGACAATTGGTGGTCCCCACTCTGCGCTCCAGTCAGCAGCAGTGGGAGGCACAAGCCAAGAAAACTCTGCTGACTCATGAGTAAGCACTATGAACTGTCCCTTGTCATCCAATTACCCCGTCAAATTAAGACCCAAGCACAGAGGCCTTTCTGGGTTCAGCAAATCAAAAAAGTGAGATTTAGCAGGCAGCAGAGGGAGAGAGGCTAGAGGGAGAGGGGAAGATGGCTTATGCTAAAGGC
The DNA here is from genome assembly GCA_000787155.1 of Scartelaos histophorus. Taxonomy (NCBI): domain Eukaryota; kingdom Metazoa; phylum Chordata; class Actinopteri; order Gobiiformes; family Gobiidae; genus Scartelaos; species Scartelaos histophorus. Next base: position 59,453 of record KN500822.1, on the reverse strand, counting down.
TGCACAGAGATGTATAGAAAATAATATGAGTCCAGTGGCAGGCTGCCATCAGGCTGCTGTGCAGCCGTGCATGGACCATACAGTGTGTATGTGCAGTGTATCGGGGTGTTCGTTAACCCACAGAGGCTGCTCTGTCTATAAACAAGGGACTTTTACACCCACTCGGCCTCATGAATCTGAAGCTGGAACATTCTGAGGCAGCGTTGGGTCACATTTAATTAGTAGGACAAATGGCTATGTTTAGTTTGGCAATCTTCACCATCTATGCATGCCTTCTTGTGTGTTCTTTTAATAGACTTAGTTAACAAAAATGCTGCTCCCAAAACAGATACACTCAAAGGTTGGCGACTATTTTTAATCCAGGAGAACGTCACATACACATCTGTGCAGAGCATGGCCTTAGTTTACTGTGGTGTCCTGCTGAGAATCCCTCCACATGGAGCCAAATATTTCACCAACAGTGTTCGGAAGTTTAATTGTAAAGAGGGCTTTTTGCCAAAGGACTCTGGCCAGCAAATATCTTTTCAGGCCTGATTTGGAACCATTGTCCATTTACAGCAGGAGGGCAGATGGAGGGGGCAAGCAACATTGACTTGGCCAAACAGAGTATGACAAGGGTAGCATAGTTTTACAGAAATGGTGACCTAAAAGTGAGCCTCCACATTAGATCATACAAGGTCAATATATTTTTACTGGTCTGCATGTCTGCACGTACTACATATGGACTCAGGGCCTATATGCAGGCACTCATGTGGTTTGACAAGTCTTGGATAAGTGATTGTGAAGAACATTTTCAATCAAACAATACGTGTATAATAGTTTAACTCTATGTCACCATTATATGATTGCAGTTACAATGGAAAAAACAAGATTTAAATGTCTGAAAGGTTGTGTCTGACGTACTTGCATCACGGGACAGTCATAACTAAGACGTGATACATTGCTTTACAAAAGAAAAGGGAGTTTCCACTAAAGCAGTCTTTGCCTTTCTCTTTTCATGGTTCTCCACTGACCAACCAGCAATATTATAAAGTCATATTTTAACCATCACACGCAGTACATTTTAAGAACAGCTATTTCTACATATACACCGTTATCTGTGCTATCGCTAACTGTCTCCAAGAGCTCTCCACTTTACATTTTCACAGCAGTGGCTTCAGAAACCAGAGCTGTCCTACTTTCCCCTAAATGAAGGGAATGGGGGCAGGACCATGGTGAAAAAGAAGACGAAGGACAGAGGGAGAAGGGAGAGAGAGATGCAGTCTACAGTCTGTACAGCTTAGGTCTGATTTAATGGCTGCAGGCTCAAAGATACTGCCATTTGTGGGACATGTGGAGACAGCTCTATGAAAAATCTGAATATATCAACTATAAATGCACATTTCTAGCTTGGGGTTGATACAGACTGAGCACACAGGGATTCCCATTAGCTGAAGGAGTAATGGATCTTTGCTTTTTAGGTGGGTGAAAGTTGTGGCTTCTAATCTTACACTGACTGCCCACTGGGACGAGGATGAAGGATGGGCCATTAAAGGTGCATCACGCTTCAGCGCCTGGGTGGTCCATGAATACTACCATGGAACTAGGTTTTTCTAATTTCAGTATTTAGTTCTGTGGATAAACACCCGAGTAATCCTTTTACATATATTTAAGGCTTGTGGTTTCCTGTCACTACCTCGGTGATTAGTCTCCTTTAAGAGACGTACCCGCCATATGGCTGAAAAAGTGCAGTAATATGTAAGAATATCGCCTTTTTTGCCTTCCTCAATTTAATTTTCAGTCATGTACATATAAATCTGTTGTAATCTCAGAGCCATTTTTCACATTGTCGGAAGCTTTGGGTATCACCTTTGTAAAAAATAAGTTACAGGGTCATAGATGGAGAAAGGTATAAAACACCTCAAATGCAGAAAAGCACAGGATTACTTACATGTGCATGAACAGCCAAAATACAAAACAATCATTTTTTACCATTTATAAATGTAAACTATTGACTTTCTCGATCAAACCCAAAGCAATATAGTATCAAAATATTACTAAGGGTCTATTGGCCCTCAACTAAACCATTATCTGTCTCACTTTTAGTAAGCAAACCCCAGGGCCTTTGTAGAACAATTAACTCGCAGGGGTTTTTTTTAAACACTATGGATCATTTAAATTATCTTTTTGTCTGTCTGAGAGCCCTTGCCCAATGACCATGTGCAAATGAGTACATGGTACATACAAACCAAGAATGGCCTTTTAATGTGCACACACTTTTTTACCATCTCATCTGGAGCTGTGCAGAGCTGAAGCGTAGGCAGAGAATGTTCACTGCAGAAGCATCAGCGGTTATAGTGGCGCTGGCCTATTTTAACAGTGTAAATTAATTTAGCATGTAACACAATCATTACACAATCCAATATGTGGGTCACATGAATCCTAATGAACGCATAATGCAATGAGAAAAAGCCATCAGATACACCCTTAACTGTTCTCATGGAGCATACTTATAGCACATTATTCATGCAGCACATGCTAAGTGTTTTATTTATAAACCGGTTCTGCATCATGCCAGTAATGGTGACGTGTGCTGCCTTGTGTCTGTGGCAGTAGTTGGTCATCTAAAAAGCAGGTTCGGGCATGTTTTCATTTAGCACTGGGATAAATGTGTCCTTGACACATGAGATGTTCCAGACTCAGCCACAACCTGCATGGCACTCCTCCAGGTTGCCGTTTCACAGCCATGCAATTTGTAATTCACTCGATGCTCGGTGCTGCAAATCTCCTCCAGCTGCAGTCAAACTCCTGCTAAATGTTACTCATTTGCACAAACTTAAACCAAGTTTTTGGTTTCGCGAGGTACTTCCAGTTTCTAATTAACACAAGATATTGCAATATATCTCTAGCATATTAGGTCAGTTTTGGAAGTTCCATGTGGAAGTTCTTGAAGATAAAAAAAACACGTGTGAACAGCACAAGTCTGAAAGTACTGTAACCTGCAGATAACAGGCCTGTATAGATAAAGACAGTCCACAAGCACAGCATGTGGCTTTAAGACTTAACATTATAAGCATAATGGCCGTGCCGTAGTGCAGTGTCTCCTCTACATTTTATTTCACAAGTGCCACAGTGTAACATGTGAGCTCTGCATCACCTCTGGCCTGCAGAATCTGAAGCACAACACGCACATTGATTTCTGAGCTTGTAAAGACATCAAGCATCAGGGTACACTTGTGCACGCTCCCACAGATGTTCTCAAGCGTTTGGGCATTGAGTGCATTCCTCTCCGCTGTTTAGTTTACAGTGGAAAAATCTCCCCTTTGACCTGGAGTATTTTCAACACTCAGGAAGTCAGCAGCCAGGGAATGCCATGCTTCAGTGCCAAGAGAGTCAGAGAAGGGATGGATCGATTCTTCAGCAAACCACTATTGTTAACCCTTTAAGTGAGATTAGGCATGATGATACTCAACATACGACCAAAATAACAGCCTCTTCTTTATATCACATGAGTCAAATGTAGTCAGGTACGTAGCAAGTGATTATTTTGAGCTAACAAACAAATTTGAGTTAAAACAAACTGACGGCCTCGATTAGCTTCAAATTTGTACAAAGTTCCAATTACATCTTGGTTTGTAGTGATCATAATGTAATTCTTACATTGTACTTTCTCTAGATTCTCTCAGACAAAAGAGACAAATGTGTTATTTTTAACTTAAACTGGTTTGAATTTTGCTTTTACAGGAGCTTTAAGAGCAGTGCAGCTCATGACCAAAAGATAAACACTTGATAAAGTCCAGCACATGGCACGATATGGAGAACAATGCACAGTTAATGAAAAACAAAGCAGCGGTGAGAAGATAGGGTGCAGATAGGACGTAGGGATCCTGTAATGCCATAGAGCATGGCCAGCTACAGGACATCTAGTCCAAGTACAGTAAATCCAACAAAATCTGCCAACTCACTGATCAAATCTGCGTTCCCACACTGGCATGACTGAAGCAGCTCTGAGAACACTGTGTTCAAGGAGCACATAACAAGACTCTCTAGTGCACTACTGAGGACAGACTGTCAAGAACCAGGACCAACTAAATTAATGGATATGTGCTAACTAGCTCGCATTCAGGGCCTCTTATGAACTTTTCCGTGGCACGACAAGGATTAATGAGCTTAAGCATCTACTAGAGCCTCATAGCAATGAAAAGATGATCTTATTTGAACATAAAAGTCACTTGTACAGATCAAAATCTAAACTCTGTACCATGCAGAGGTTTGAGGGAGTGTGAAAGTCACTATTAACCAAGAGGACATGCATATGCTAAAACTTAAGCTTCAGAACTTTGTACATTTTAGCATTGAGCCATAAGCAGGCATTTTCCCCTTAAACATAGATACTGATTATTCATTTTAACAAAGTCTCTTGTGAAATGTGATTCTGTACTGTGATTCAGAGGACTTTATTGATGAAGTAAGAAGAGCCAAGATTAGGACTTGGTCTCTGATTTGAGCTTTGAGTATTTACTATTGTAAGGACCAGGACTAGCCCTTCAAGTTTGATTCTGTTTTCTTTTTGCCTTTACAAAAGAAGTCTGCAGATAACCGTCCCTCAGAAGCAAACTTTCTTTCTATAAAGGGAAAAGTCCTTAGTCACAAAAGCGGCCTGTGACCTTAATGGGCTGTCAGGAAAAAAATAGAAACTAATTGAACAATAGCGGTTTGTTCTGTAACTTTTTTTTTGGCAGAAAGACAGAGTCAGGTCATCATCTGTTATATCATCCCTAACACTGCACTTCTCTCACTTCTATAAATATCAGATGGTTGCGTGTCTGCGGCCCCTTCACATTTTCCCCTGTTAAGCATATGCAGCTGAGGAGAGCAGCTGGGCCAAGTGGAAGGATAAATATGGAAAGACAGAAAAGTGAGGAAAGTGAGATAATTGGGAGTCATACTGTATGTGTCCAGTCATTCCTAAATCCTGACGGGGACGTGCCACTTCCTTTAGCCGTCGGGGCACTATCCAAGAAATGAGCTGAGCAGAAACAGGGGGGACAAAAAAGCATGAAAGCCTGTCAGAATGTGCCTCAAGCTCGGAAAATTCAGTAAACCAAACAAGAAGGAAAACGTGGTTGGACTGAGCTAGATGTTGTAGAACGTACAGAGAGACGAGAAGATAAGACGGAGGAGAGAAAGGCGCTCCAACACGCACATGTGGTTTAAGTGACAGAGGTCAAAGGTCAAAGTCTGGGAGCAATAACCTGCCTATTCATTGAGCGTCTTCTTGTCAAAATCCGCTCGTCTCTAGACCTGCTGCGCACATGTTCCCCACCCCGCACCCCCACACCTCGCCAGATGAAGGTGCTGAATCGAATTTCCACAGAATAACCGACCGCAATGAGACATATTTTCCATTGCCATCATCAACAATGGACAGATATTGCCAATTGTGTAAATAGTTTACAGAGCTCGCAAACACACGCACACGCATCTAAGACAACAAACAGAGCCATGTGGACCACGCCGCAGTTCTGACACAGGTTGCGTGCACCCATTGTAAACACATACATACACAGAGAATTATAGTTTCCACAAGTTTTTTCAACATTACTTCAGTATTTTGGGGGTCTAAGGAAACAAGAAAGACCAGGGAAAACAATGCCAGTACACACCGCTATGTGACTATATACAAGTATGCAGTAACATGTATGCAGTTATTATTAAACCCTACGCATTGAATGGTTCTAATTATTTACATCATACATGGAAAAGTCTGGTACAGATTTCGTTAGATCATGACTTCATTTATTTCATTGAAAAAGGTTTGTCATGTTTTTAGGATTCTATTGGATTAATCTGATAAACTGTTCCCACATTTTTTGGGAAATTATTTATTTTCAGTCGCTTTTTACGGCTTCATTTTCAATCAAAATTGCAGTCGTATTTCCAGTTTATTACCGGCATCGCAATACAAGTTGTCTGAAACATTAAATTTGTGCCTCTAATCTCGTCAATCCCTCCTGCCTCTTTAAAAACCCCGAGACCGTCTCTGTACTGCTCAGCTAACAGCCCATATGGGAATCTAACCAACAACCAACATCCCACCCATTCCAGTCAGGTCACTCAGTCAAATAAAATGGTTTGTGAATATTTACCAAACACACCCACCCCATTCGTAGGCAGCCAATGTTACGCACAGCTCGTAACACGATCCTAAATGCATAACCACACAGTGAGGCATTCATCTTTTAGCCTCAATGAAAATTCACCATGCTACGTTGAGTTTTATCATTTAAGCGAGCGAAATCCCCACAGGCCGATGTATAATGACTTTTCGAGGATATGTGAACATTAACATTTTGAAATTTATTTATGTGAAAGATGGTAATCCAAACCACTCTTTTCGTGTATTTCCAACACAAACAGAATGGCTATTGGCTGGGGATTATCAATTCATCAAGTAGCTTGTGAGTCAGAGAGGCAGAGCTAATTTTTTGGCAGTGAACTGGAACTTAAGCCTGTGATGTTTTACCATAAGGACCCGAGCGGAGCAAGATCACAGCCAGCCTTTGCTCTTTATGAGAATTAGCCGCCTTCGTATTACTGTAAACTGGTATGTAACTGTAACCAGCGTTGCCTGGCCCCATATGAATATCATTACCAGCGACAATAGACGCACTCGGGCTTCCAGGAAGAGACGGACTAGAGTTTTAAATCACTGTCTGATCGCAAACGCACATGGACAGCGGCACAGAGAGGCAGGTACCTCAATGTGTCAACACAAAGATCGTTTAAAGGGTGAATTCTTGTGTTCAAAGCTTGTCAAATACACGCATGTCTGCTCTAGTATCACATGTAAGCAATCAAAGCGCCTTGGATGGACAAACCACAGGCCAGATAAAGGACATGGAAAATTCCTGTATGCTCAAACTGACCACTAGTACAGCTAATTTACAACGTTGGGACGCTACATTTTTCACATTGGTTTAGACAGGATGTAAAAGTGCAACTAGAGTATTTCTATTAAAGAGTGTCAGACATCACAGCCACAAGGGAAGAGCAACAGATGACACTTGTCCTGTAATATATAAAGGTTGATCAGGATTGGAATATGTAAATAGATAAATAAATAAATAAATGAATAGGGGGAAAAATGAAAATACTAATTGTACATAGTTAATGGCACTTCCATGTACTACTATTATGTGTTACATGTCCTGTCAGCTCCTAAGCATTTAAACACAGGGGAACTTCTCTTGGATCAAGTATGATTATTCATTTAGCTTTATTCATTTTGCTTTTTATTTTATTGTAAACACATATTTGTGTATGTGTGCATAGATCCTTTTGTATATATTGTATTGTATACAGTAGCATCAGTGGTGGAATGTAACTAAGTAAGTAGTAAAGTACAGTACTTTATATCCATATACAGTATACTGTATATGGATACTTTTTTACTTTACTACATTTTAGAGAATGTATCTGTACATTGTTCTCCACCACATTTTTAACTGGACTGAAAAGTAGCAAAAGCCTTTATTATTGTTTGAGACCTTCTGAAAAGGCTGAAAAGTTTCTATGCAACTCTTTTGTAGTTTGAGCAAACAAAAATATACAAATAAAAACAGTTAGGAAAAAACATATCTCAATCAATCATCAATCTGTGCAAAATATTGTTACTTTTTCCTCTTTAAGTACATTTTTAAGAAGGTACTTTAGTAGAGTTGCTTGTGTAGAGTTTTTTTTGGGATACTTTTTTGCTAAATTGAGTACTTCTTCCACCATACAATACGTAATTTCATTGACTTACATATTTCCCAGTGGACGGTTCTCCAGGTGGGAGGGACCCAGGGCTAAGCACCGGTGAACTGGCTGGACTGCACAGCTCGGGGAAGGGGTTGGGTATGGCCGGGAGAGATGAGGTCCGCAACTGCTGTTCCTCCTCCTGCAACCTCCTGCACGGCCCACAAACAGTCAAAGAAAAAGTCAAAATATGAAAGACATACCCAGGGGGGCCTAGGTCGTAACCTCCACAGAGCAGGGAAGTGAAATGAAGGCTAGAGAAGTTTGAGCCGCTGACACATGAGATCTGCCTGTGGACTTGGACCTAACGATGCATTGCTGTACAGTATTCGGGTCTCATGTCTGTTTCTGTCTGATCTCTCGATAATTAAGCGTCTCCCGGCAAGCGGAAATCACAGACCCCTGCAGCTCACTGGCTAATTTTCTGCAATATTTATCATCAGGCATCAATATTGAATCAAGACATCACTTTAAAGCAGTTTTAAATTAGGTGCATACAGTGCATGAGCGCTCGCGACCCAAAAGGCACAACCATCTGACAGCTGAGCATCAACTTTTCAACATCCTATCATATTTTTGGGGTGAGAGTCTAGCTCGCGGAGTGGCTAACCCGCTCCCCTCCTCTCTCCGTCTATCTCTGTTTCTGTGCAGCGAGTTCAAAAGGGAATAGCTCTTTTGATGTTGTCCCATATGAGCCGGAGAGCCGGGGTTATTGAGGGGTCAGAGCTGAATAATAAGAACTTCACAACGTGCGTTTCAGGGAGAAGTGAGAGCTCATAAGACAGAATACGCCATTACCTGCTCATCCTTCATCTGTATCTGTCAAAAACTGCGTAGCGAGACGTGATAACTGAGGGAACTGGTAAGTCTAGCTCTACTAAATGTATACAATAATAAGCCTTTGGGGGGCGATGCCTTAGAGCTCTTTATATTGAAACAGACATTTGCACTGGGTTCAAAAGTAAAGAAAAAAATCTGCTTTTTACTTTCTGCAGTTATGACAATACGAGTTCATTGTAAGGGTACGGATAGAGAGGGAGACTGTGCTCTATTAGCAGGGTGTGAGTACCAGCTGTTTCACAGAATTAAAAGCTGGATGGAAAAAACTTGGATTTCATTCATAGTGCTAATGAAAGAGCATGAAGGAAATACAGTATTTGAAATTATATCAAGTTTTTTGTAAATTGTTATATAATGCGATGTAACATCAGTTCATATTATGCAAGTATACACAGTTCTCCAAATCTGTAAAAATCCAAATCTACTTCATAAACTATAGCCATATGATTTAGTAATAATAATACAAAAAAATCTCTTAACAGACAAAAGACACTAAAGGACTATTGGACACGTGGGCTATTGCAATTAGTGCGTTAGTGTGTTTAATTTCTTTTGCTTAATGGAATTTTAGTTGAAACTACTACAGAGAGGAGACTCGGCCTATACAAAACCCATCTAAAAGTCTCTATAAGTCTCTCTAATCACATGACCCAAGAAGTGCAACAAATATTGCATTGTGCAGAGTAAAGTACTTGTACCTGACGGCGAGGATGTGCATGGGCTGGGAGCGCCGGAGCCCGGTCTGAGGAGAGTCTGCAGAGGAGGAGGAAGAGGAGGTGGGCTCAGGCGACATGTGTGACAGGTGCTGAGCGTGGCGGTGATGGTGGTGATAATGATGGTGCTGGTGAAGGTGTTGGTGATGTGAAGAAGGCGGCTGGCCGTTGTGGAGCAGGGGCGTGGCCTCCGTCTGCTGCCCGCTGCACGTGGAGTACAAGCTCTCCAACGAAGAGTTCATGTCATTCACAAGGGCCTCCAGATCCACATCGTCTTCTGGATGACACAAGTAAGAAACAAACAGTTTAAACTTGTGAAGAGGGGAGTGAACTGGCCATAAACCCTACAAAGAACAAAAGAAAAAGACAACCAAAGATCTCAAGATTAATTCAAACTGAAAGTTGTGTATGTTTTAGGTTTTGGTTTCACATTGTGAAACTAAAAGGAGCTGAAACAGTAAATTCCCAAAGTTGTTACAGGGATTTTCCCAAAGTCTTTTTCAATTTCAGTTTGCTGTGGCCAGAAGTTGAACCCTTGACTTTCACAAAAAGCAAAAGTAAAGAGTGGTTACACACAGAGCACAGCCATTACTATGGTACAATGTGGTATATGGAGCAAATGTTATATACCACTGTCGTTTACAACGCATCATTTACAGCTTGGCTTCCTGTTTATTAGCTACTTCAAGAACCATAAACTGACAGTTAAATTACTTACTACTAACTTACTACTTACTAACTACTTACTAAAAACTTACTACTAACTGTCATGTTTATTTAAAATAGTATTTAACATTATAGATGTGGTGTGAAATAATATTCAAAGTTAGAGTTTGTTAAACAGTGCATGACAATATCTAGTGGTGTTTTTGTTAAATTGATAAGAAGCCTGAATAAATAAAACACAAACAATGTTTACTTTGTATAACTCAATTTGGCTCAGTATCACATTGTACTGGATTGAACTGTATCATAAAAAAATAACAAAACAATGTTATAATACACATGTTACAGCACAATAATGTTCTAATATTGTGTATTAGAAATTACTCAAAATAAAATACTTTTACTGTAAAAAGGAGCAGGGCAGTAGCTTTAAAAGTGCATGCACTAAAAGTACACATAAAGTACACAGGACGTCCACTAGAGGGAGACAGATGGCAATCATCAAAGAGTATGGCAGCTGCACAAGACACAAAGATTAAGAAATCTTCTCAACACCAAGTGCAGAAAATGTGTGAATATGACCATATGTACTGCGACTGAACCAGAGCAATGCACTTGTCTTTATTTGAAACAAAAATGTGTTTAAAAATGCTGCTGAATCACAGGGACTTTTAGCTCACACGTGGTTAATCTTTTGTGTATTAATAGCAACAGATAAGCTCCAGTGACTACTTATAGATAACCTGGTGAAGCTGTATCCCACACCACAGGCTGCTGTCTCACAGTTCATTTAGAAGCCACTGACTTGGCCTGTCACGATAATCATGAAATCAACTTATTGTCTGATATCTGATAAATGGAACAATTGTTTTTGTGGGTCAATATTTATCCTGGGTTCCTTTTTGTTATTTTTCTGCACTATGATGTGATTTGAGCTGCAGAGGGTTGAATAAATAACTTATATTAAGTATTGCAGCTCATGATCAAAACAGAACATGTTTTTTTTTTTTTTTAAGATTATATAATGATATAATGGCAGTCAAAATGATCATTTATCATCCATATTTTTATCAGCAATATATCGCTATTCAAAATGCTTTTATCATGACAGGTCGACCACTTAACAAACACGGAGAGGAAAAAGGTCATGTCACTGAAAACTGCAACACTGATTCTGAATGCAAATAGGGAACATGGCTCATTTCAGTCTGTGTGATGGGAGAGGCCAGTAAAGGTAAAGTCACAAACACAGAGATCAGAAAGTCACTGTACGTCTGGACTCAGAGTGATATGTGACTTTGAGTAGCCCTGGCTTTTCATTCTAACTCTATTTGAAATTTTTATGCAAGTAAAACTCAATTAAAAGTAAACAGAAGATAATAATTTTGTATTCCTCACATATTATATACATTTTTTCTTATGGATGTGTAAATGTTTTTACAGTCGTTTGACCATACAAACTACATAACCACAAAAATATTATGTGATCATGCCATATACAATTTAAAAAGTGATTGATTATTGTGATAATGTTAATAATTGTACAATTGAACAGAATAAATACTGAGAAATTCTTTAACCCAAAGCTCAGACTGATTGTTGGCTTTAAAAGATGTATTTAGATTTTCCCTGAACTGGTCAAATTCATCAGTGTTTTGAAGAATGTTTTAGTGTTAAGCAACAGAGTCGACTTCATCACAGTTAATGAGATGGAGTCAACATGAGCTGAATCTCAGTGTTCCACACAGTAATGTTATTTGTGATAAGAAAAAGCTTTTCCAGTGAGGCAAAGCTAAGACTTGAGAAGCTTCAATTTTCATTTTTTTGTTTTCAAAAAACAATATTCCAACAATACCATTAAGTGAAATTCTCTATAAGTATTTTAATACTTTGCACATCAGGTCAGTGCCATGATGAGAGATGCACCTGAGCTTTCTACAAGGAACATTTTTTGGGTTTGTGTTTTTTTCCTTTTTTTGATCAATTAAATGGTGTGGCCTTAGAGACCTTAAGATTATTTTTATAGAAATCTGCATATGGCAAACAATGTCTATAATGGCCTACTTGTTTTTTATTTTTATTTTAATTTTTCTTATGTAATTAGAAACAATAACTCATAAGAGTCAAGCGACCTGAAGGAGCGAGGAAGAGCAGCAGAGGGAGGCAGCAGTGCTGGGAGGAGCACAACACACCAGTGAGAGAGGCCTGCACCACAGCAGATCACTCACACAGGAGAGTTCACACCAGGTCAGCTCTGCTGGATTGTGTTTTATAACTCTGATAGGCTAGAAAGGTTAATTAATGCATAATATTACTGGATAAAACATGTGCATGTTGTCCTATATTTGGGTATTTTATTTGACACATGTGCTGCTGCTCCCTTGTACGTGTGGGCTGTACAAATGAACACATGATACATGGAGCTGGCCACGCCCTCAGAGCCACACCGTCACATCACTGCATTGGTACCATTGATGGGATTTGTTGCCTAGCAGCTGTATGCCCAGCTGAGCTGCCCTCCTCAACAGGAACAAGCACATCCATGTCTCAGGCCCAAGAGAAGCACTCACGATTTTATAGCCAAGCTGAGAATATGTATGTGCAAAGCAAAATCCAAAATAGACAGAGTGGGACAGTTTTATCTAGCACTTAGTAAACACTTCAGGTAATTTGTGTATTGTGTGTAACGGTCTTCAAAAGTGTTTTTGAATGTGGGAATGTCTGAAATGTGTTTAAACGTTCAAAAAATAATAAAAACACAATATTTA
>KN500822.1:23759-34760 GCA_000787155.1 Scartelaos histophorus | reverse complement strand
GACCGCAGGCAGCTCATCTCATGCTGCCGTGGGGAGACACACCAGCGCACGCACGCACGCACGTACAAACACGCACACACACGCAGCAGCCACAACAACTCCGCCCCCTTTTATAAAGTGGCCACGCCCACAGAGGAAGGGTAATCAATGCGGCGTTCAAGTCTTGGAAATAAGGGTGTGTTCTCGAGATAACAAATTGTATAAGGTGCACTGCCCAAATTGTAATTCAGTGGGGCCTTCTGTGACCATAGAAATAATCTAGGACAATTTGCTGCTGAATTAAAATTATGGAAAACTTGAAAATGTGGATAACCATTTTTTTATTTTTTATTTTTTGGTGAATACATCATTAAGGCAACCAGAATTATAATGACCATAAATCATTAACCTTAAATAATAAGAGTGAGATTACTGTCTTGTCAAAAATTAGATACTTTATTGCCTATTTTGCCCTATAAAACTTATTTTTCAGCTTGCATATTTTTATGATCACAGTCTTTAAGGTTTACGTCCCCTTGTATGAAAGGGAAATAAAGACATTGTTTTCTAAAATACCTCATCTATAAGATATTTCACTATAATATAATCTAGGCCAATTTGCTTCTGAATTAAAATTATGTAAAACTTGAAAATGTGGATAACCATTTTTTTTTTTTTTATACTTTATTGCCTATTTTGTCCTATAAAACTTATTTTTCAGCTTGTATATTTTTATGATCACAGTCTTTAAGGTTTACGTCCCCTTGTATGAAAGGGAAATAAAGGCATTGTTTTCTAAAAGGCCTCATCTATAAGATATTTCACTCTAATAGTATAATAACACTAACATCTGTGTTGTTCATAACTGTCCCTGTTTTGTACTGACAAGTAGCACAGAAGCAAAAACATGGGGAGGATAGTGTTGCACAACTGGGGTTAAATCTCGTTGCACCAGAGTAACCTCCTTGTGTTTATGTCAAAGGTGCCAAAATCTAATGCAAAAGTCAGTCATACCACACAGCTTTGTATAATACAGAGAGTCTTTAAACTAGTAAAGATATTCACTGAATTCACCTTTATACGGTAGTGTATTATGCCTTGGGCCACTCTGCCTCTATGTAACCCCTTGATTATGTTGTTTGCACTGCATGGGAAATTCAGATAAGTTTAAGGGTGGGAACACCGCATGGCAGGCTCAAGTTCAACAGTGGGGAGTCAGTCATTGTATAAATATTGACAAAGATAATGCAAATACAAACATCACCCGAAGCTAAAATGTTTATATTCTGCCTGATCAGACATTCAGCATCACACAGGCCTTTTGTTGCATTGATTGATCTTATACCCAACAGGCAAGGGCCATAGAACGCCTTGTAGATGTTTACCATTTCACTTGTCCATCACTCATGAGGACCATGGTTAAACTAACAAAAGCAGAATCAGTCGTCTAATGTTACATTGTTTACCCGTCAAGCTAGTTCTTATGCAACATGTTCATCTAACCACCCATACTTACCAAACCTAGCTATTACCCACCGATACACAATGAGAAAATGAGATTTAAATCACAAGCTTTTCTACCCTAAATAGTGAAAGTGGAATGTGGTTAAGATCTACTAACATGTCTGGAATTCTAACTAAACACATTTTTATATGTATCATTTGGTGTTATATTGTGGCTACTGAGGGGTGCCTTTTGTTGTTTGGTTACAATGGTTTGGAAAAGTTGCAAGAGGACACAACCACACTGACAACAAAAACATGAGTCATGCTCACAGATATACACCCATTTCACTCATTGCAAAATTTTACCAACTTCTTCTATTCTGTTTTATTCTGTTCCTAAAACTTAAAAAAAAAACACAACTGTCCTGCTCAAAAATATATGGAGTCATAAATTTCCACTAACTGCAAGTCCATGTGCGATTTTGCAACCGATGTGGAGTATGTGTATCTTTCACTAATGTCACTGGGGGAGGGTATCGTGGTCAGGATTGTGTTTCAAGAATCAGGAATGCAGGTTAGGTTCAAGTTCTGAGCGACACATTTCTGTGACCATAGCGATGACTCAGGCCCTGAAGCAGCTGCCCGGAATAGTATAAGCTCATCTGTGGCAAGAAGCAAAACCGTCACATACACAGCGAGAGAGGGAGGAAGAGAAAGAGAGAGACCACAATATTTGTAAAGAGATGAGGAAGACAGTAGTTTACTGCACTGCTGGGAACCATACGTGCACAGTGATGCTTTCCAGAACATGATCCATGCTGCATCTGGTGTATGTAACTCCTGCCAGATGCTGCGAGACGCTTTCTCTCTATTACTGTAAATAACACATACACACACAATCAAACTCTTTAAAAAATCATTTATTCAATCAAATATACAAAATTACAATGTACAACATTTCAGTTAAGCAATATGCACTTTTAATCTCAATAGTGTTAGTGGAAGAGCTGCTATAAAACTCTGATTCAAATGTAATCATCTTTACAATATATACAGTGCTACTCAAGGCATCAATAGAAAAAGATTCAGTTTAATTAAAAAAACTGTTCCTAAAAGAACATACAACAAACAATTATAGACGTTTAAGTAATTGTGCTTTTTTATTTAAGTTATGATTTCAAACGCAACTTTCATAGTATATATTTCTTCTATCTTAAAAGTGCACTAGCCACCATAACAGAAGGTCTATCGATCTGTAATACAACAAATAACTTTAGGCAATAGTGTAAATATAGTTCTCTCCTTCACAACGGTTTAAATGTTTATAAGCTCTTTGTCTTCGGTAGTATCAATCTTTTTTTTAAAAAATATATTTAAAGGCATTAGAAAGGTAAAGTGTCCTGTATATTGTATTAAATAGTTGTTGTTTTTTTGTTTGTTTTTTGTAAAAGCAGCAGCTTGAAGGTAAAGATGAAAGAATAAAATTTTCAGGCACTGTTGTCTTTGAAACCACACGTAAAACAGTACAGAATGGCATCATCAATCAAAAATTGCCTTCCATCTAGTTTCAAATCAAAACAAACTTCTTCAAATCAAACTAAAACCTTCATATTCACATATTGCACTCCATTAAGTTTTCAAAAATCAACCATTCAACCATGCCGCCCATATAACACTGGTTGTGCAACAGTATAAGGTTTCTCTAACTTATATAAATATTTTGCGACTTAAAAATCCCTTATTCAATGGCACTTTTCCCACTGCTCCAGTTACAATCAGTTCAAGTATGCATGGCAAGATATGTCCAAAGAATTATGGAAAGATGCATTTGGCAAAAGTGGGTTCAGCGTGGTTAACCTTTACTGCTGTGACCCTTGTCCTCTGTTGTGCCCCAGGTTTACATCATCAGCATGCACTTGAGTCATGCAAGAACAATTCTGTGTAAAACTAGAGGTGATAAGCAGTGTCTTTCTTAACTACTACATGGTGGAGGATGTTGCCTTGATTGTTCCCAGTTTCCCGTTCACTTGGACCGTCTTTGCGGGCGCAGCGACCTATAAGGAGACACAACACGTCATGATTGCATATCTGTAATCTGGTTCTATGACTTTAAATATAACCCACAGTGTCAATGCATCATATAGAGGGCTTGGAATAGTCAAGTCATTTGGCATATTAGTAGCCAAATCCCTGTACTTGTTCTATATATTCAAAACATTTTAATGTCTACAGTATGATGCATTCATTTTTATTTTATTAACACATATTATATTATGTCATCTCCCACCTACAGTAAAAGCTAATTGGCCCAAGTCTTAAGCCTTTCACCCACATTTTCTCATTTCAATTTGAGTATTTCATGTTGGTCCCAAGGAAATAAGACAGAATCTGTCTTCAAACAAGCACTTAAGATCCTCGATAGAAAATCAGAACAATATAATCACTGCCGAAATACGTGAGTGACATAAAATGCTAAACTTTGGAAACATGATTCAGTTTGGAAAATTGCGACTGTTGTTCAAGATTATTAACAATATGGTTCCTCCACCACTTGCTACAGTTTGCTACATCAACATCTGAACAGATGAGCAGAACTACAAGGTCCACATGCAGTGGCCAGTGTAGCAAACCTAAAAGAAAAGCAGCTCTGGGTAAATCAGCATTCTCTTCAAAACTATAGCAGAATGGAACAAATTACCAGTGCATTTGAAACTATGCAAAGATTTCAAAGAGTTTAGTCGTGAATTAAGAACATATTTTTTAACAACGCAGAAGTGCCAACATTAACTAACAACTAAATAATGCCTGATTAAGGGCACAGAAGGAGCAGGGTGGGATCGAGATATATTTAATGTCATTGTACTTTTGTTTATATATAGATTGCATTATTTATGCTATTTTTGTATTCTATGTTTTGTCTGTCTCAGGGACTGCAAATGGAAATAGCTCCAAGAGCTACAGTCTGACACAAAGCATCTCTTCAAAGTTTCTTTGCTCCTGTACATGGTCCTTGTCAAATAAACTAAACTAAATATGATGCAATGGTAACCACCAATAGCACAAACAATGAAATACACTTTCAATCACTAGTTGCCTTAAGTCGAGCAGAGAACATCAAAATACTACATCTAGAAAGACGTAGTATGGATTGATATGCATATTAGAAAAAGTATGTCTACATATGTGTTACTATTGGGCCTGTTAAGTGCATGTCTGTAATGGTAAAGATTAAGAAAACTGTTTGGGGTGGTCCTGTATGTACCATAAATATTTTTTGTAACATTATGTTAATAAAATAAATTTCCCACTCCCAAAAGAGTCTTTTTTTACTTTAAGGGACCTGTGGTTGGAGGTGAGTCACATAAGAGGCATCCTAGAGCTTTCTAAATGGGCAAACCATGGTACAGTCATTGTGCAGGGGACAAGGAAACATGCGCCTAATAGTACACAAACTGACTGATTTTAAATGTTCTACGTAACCAAACAGTTTCTAGTAAGTAATTGGAAACAGACCTTAACCTGAATTTGAACTTTCTGATACAGTATGGTGCTCACAGTCTGGAGTTCATTTGGAGTTTGCCAGCTGCCGTCGTGCAGGCAATCTTTGTTCTCCCTATGATCTCCTAGAACAAGGCTGGAGGAACAAAGGAGGAGAAGCCTGTCTCATGTCACTAGAATATCTCTGAATGGATTTGGGCTCTTCCACCGTGTATGTGTGCACACTCCTGTATCTATCAGCTATGTTTTTCTGCTGTTGTTTTGATCAAGCCCCACAAGCACAATGATGCCAACTTCCTTACACCGCTCAAATCACTACTCTGTCATTTTATTTTCTGCTTTTGCAAAAGTTTAAAAGCAAAGATGCCAAACAGAACATTTATATTTGATGGCAGTGGAATTCCCCCTAGTGTGTTCTATTTAAATGTATAAAGTAGCACAGAACAGAAATTAATAAAAAAAAATAAGTACCTTTTTTAGTTTCTCTGCTGCTGATCCAGAGCGGATAGCCTCCAGCATAGCCTCCCTTGCCATGGCTGAGTTCATGTTTGGTTGTGACGGGGTGAAAGGTTTAGGTGCTGGTAGGATGGGTGGGGGTGGTAGAGGTGTCACTGTGGTTGCAGGAAGTGGAGATACTGGGGAGGACTGGGGAGAAGATGGTGCTGAAGAAATCTGGGCACTGCTGTTCACATGCAGGGCCGTCTGTCTGATGTTTTCCAGCTCTCCAGCAGCTTCAGATTTGGTCTAAATAAATATAAGTGAAAAATAATAAAATGCTACACATAACCCTAATAACCCAAATAATATTTATTTTTATGTTTCTATTCTAATAATGCCATGACCTATACTGATACTATCAACAGTTTTGCGTTATATAGGACATTTAAACAGACTCCTGTGAGTGGTAACCCATGTTCATACTGCTGTTAACTCCTCAAAAACATACCTGGAGCTGTTTTGTTTCATTGACATGTGTGTATCATAAGTAATACTTTATTATTATTATTCTGTCTACATCGCCAAAGCTCAAAATGCTCTGTTCCACATTTTGATGTCATGTAGTGGTAGTTTTCAAGTTAAAAGGTACCTGAGATCAGCAATTCAAGGGCTGACACCATCCAAATGATTCTTGTGAATGTGTATGAAGTTTAAAAGCACAAAGGAGTGTTTCCTGTTTGAGAGAATAACTCGGCCTAAACACGCAGGGCCTGTATGGGTATATTTGTGATGAGGAAACATCACTAGGAACATTATAGCACATAAGACAATTGAGGAATATAGACCCTTTACCATTAATTCAGCAATGAACAGTTTCAAAGGACAGTCTATCTATCTACAGAACACCTGCTTACATGAGTGGTTTTAATTTTACTATGATGATCAAAAAATAACTATAATATTTGAAGTGAGAAAGGCAAAAATTATAAAACATTATCAGCCAATAACATTATTTGACTTTAATTTGACACTTGATTCATAGATTAAGCTGCTTTCTATGCAAAAAATAAATAAATATTAAGATTTTTTGACTATTGGTCCTACACAGATTTTGAAATATTTTTAGTCTGGGGACATTCCAGAAATTCCTGTTCCTGAAAAAATAGTCCTCGAGAATAGAATCACAGATGTTGCTACAGCTGCACATTTTGTGAGCCTGCAGCCACACCAGCTCTCATAGCCTTGATCAAGTCTACTGAAAGGCTCACCATCTTTAGCATAGGAATGATTGTATCGCTCTTCACATGTGACTGTCTGTAAGTAAATAAAGTAAACATTCACACTTGAACATGGTGAGCCTGGTTTTATCTTTCTCACACTCACTTAGGATTGACAGACATGGTGCTGTGGTCTGTATAAATAGCTCACAGTATTTTACCTTTCTAAGCCTCTCGGCATTGCTCTGGGCTCTAATGGCTGCCATTAAAGCAGATCTCTCATTCTCTTCTTCAACATAAGATGGTTTCTTAGGGTTCAGTCCAGAGGTGGAAATCTATCAACACAAAAAAAAAAATCACAAGTCAGTGTAATAGGCTGATGTAAAGAGCATTTCTGTTATCATTGAAATAGACACATTTAAATTCAGATCACCTCACAAAAAGCACCAATTACTTCTTACTAGTGTTACACAAGTGAAGTAAATAATCAAACACAAGCCCATGTCTTAATAAAGAACTTTTTTTTGAACACAAGAGTGCCTCATCACCAGTGTCTTTCTACCTGACTCAAAAGAGACCCATTGACCCACTCACCTTATCACGATTTATTTATTTTTTATTAAATAAATAAATAGTTGGATGTCACCACGTGAATTAACAAAAACAGCCAGAAATATTACCAATTTACCATGTAATATTAAAATATTAATACATATTAAAAATGTAATATACCTGGCTTAAAATACTATTAATACTCAAAATACTTTGGCAATATAGTGTAATGTTGATATCTTATCTTATCTTGATATTCTTATTTCATTAACACATAATATATTGTCATAGTCATGTCATCTCCCACCTTCTTGAGTCTGTCCTTGCCCCCTCCACTCTGTATGGCCTCCATCAGACTGCTGTGAAGAGATGTCTCCTTCTCCACTGATCTGCAGATGACCGGTTTGAACTTCTTCACTGGCCCGAACACCGTCACCGCTGGAGGCTCAAAGGCCTCACTGTCTGTTACTGTAACCGAAGGGGCCTCGTCTGTTTTGGAGTTTGAAGACTGTGTAGTGACTGGATTAATCTAAAGTAAGAAATAATAAATGCTACATTTTGGTAAAATGGTATATTTCTGCTGCTTTTATATACATATACATATACATATACATATACATATTTAGCTTTATTTGAAGGTGCAATATGTTACCAAGGATACAAGGATATGTTTTTATAGATGTTATTGGTTTGTATGGAATGTTCCACAGTATGGCATTACTTGTCGTGCATTTGTTCATTTACAGTAGTTTTCAAAAAATACCTCTTACTTTCTTACTCTGAACGACATGTCCACAGATCTGATCTGTAACTTTGCATGGGGCATCACCTTCTTGTCCATGGAGTTAGTTAAGTTTAATTACATACTGCAGAACTTTGTATACAAAGTAATAGTATCTCTACCTTCCACGGGAAAAGTTACATATTGTACCTTGAAAAGAAAAATCAAAGCCACTCACCAAGCCCTGCTCTTGGTGTCCATTCTTCAGTCCTATAGGCTGTTTCTCTGATGAGTACTGAGGGCGGCTAGGAGATGGACTTGGACTTCGGCGCTGAACAGATTTGAATGTATCACTAACTTTAACATTTACTTGTGTTAAGGAAACTGACTGCTTATTGGCTGATTTTTGTGTTTCTTGTATCCTAAAGCTTCCCTTTCCAAATTCAAAGTTCTTTTCTGAAATTCCTGCCTCCTTCACATCAGTTCCATCTTCTTGTCTGTCTGCTATATTTTCAGGGTAACTAAAGGACTTCTTTGGACCAGAGGGGATGGATGTAAAAGTTGAACTGCTTGAGTGTTGAGTGTTGATTTCCTTTGATTTGCCTGATTTCTGATAGCCAGAATTTTGTGTTTTGGAAGGAAACTCCTGAGCTGTGGGGTTATACTCAGGTTTGATGGTTGTTTTGGGGGCATATCTTGTAATAGCGGATGCAACATATTGGCTGGAGGTTCGTCTGGATGGCTTAAGGAAAGACAGGTCTCTTCTCACATCTGTTAAAAATGGAGGTTGTGCAGGCCTCTGACTTAAGGAGATAGTTGTTGTTAACTTGTCTTCTGCCATTGTGTTATCCTTTTGCTTAGCTTCAATATCTTGTCCTTGTTCAGCAGCATCTTCAACAGTCTCTTTGGACTCTATTTGCAGAGTGGATTTATAAAGTGTCTCTTCAGTGGACCTCTGGCTTGTTTCAGAGGTTTTTGTCCAAGCACTTCTATGGCTATTCAAACTGTCTTTTGCCTTATCATCTTGGACTTTATTTGAGCGTACAGCATCTTCCTGCTTTTCATTTGAATTCCAGAAGGCTTTGGCTTTTCCATGAAGAGGAGAATCATGGCCGTTTCTCAATTCTGATACATCAGGAGTTCTACGATGGGACACCTTTACCATGTTCCCTTGTTCGTCGATCTTTATGGCACCAGGAGTTGTAGAGGTGGGCTCTCCTGCAGCAGCATGTAAGACAGCTGGTTTAGGAGGAACAACTGTAAAAGTCTTCATCCCAAAACGTGAGGTGACATTGGGAGTGATTTTACTCCCAAAAGGTTTAGAAGTGGATATAGTGTGGTGAACTCTGGGCAAATCAACAGCTTCATGATTCCCTTGTGACAGAGCAGCTTGGTGAATACTCTTCTCCTCAGGTTTAACATCACTTCTATTACTGTCCTTTTGCTCTTGACAATCAGATTTTGTTTCGGAGGAGGATTTATTCTTAACAACTGCCTCAGTCTTTTTTATTTCTTTTGCTTGTAATTCCTTGATAGTGTCTTTCTTCTTATGTGTTTTGGAAGATTCATGCATAGACTTTTGCTTATGTTGAGAAAGCTGTTTACTTTCCGTGCTGTAACTCTTAGTGTCATCAGCAGTGTGAGCATTATTGTTTCTGTTTTGAAGCTCATCACTGTAGCTTGAAGCTGAAAACAATAAAAAAAAACCAATAAGAATAAGAATAAGAATCAATAAGATTTTACCATATACAAGACTTAATACTGTACCATTGGCGACGATTGACTCAGCCCAAAATCCCTCGTCAGGCAAGACTTCATCTATAGTTGTGACTGGAACATCATGGTCCACTATAGAAACTGGGACCTCATTACTGTCTGCGAGACATGACTCCAAATCCTCCAAAGTCTGATGAAGCTGGGCGGACAGATCTTGATGCTTGAGTCTGTCTGCCCTGGGGTGTGGTGTAATGTCACTTCTTCTGTTGACAAAACAAATACATGTACATTTAAAAGTACACACAAGTCTCAAAGTGCGTGTAAAGGGCACTGAGAGAAGAAGCCAAAGCTATTTTTATCAAATTACAACCTAACAGCTGGTCCTAAGTGTTTATTTGATTCCAATATTGCATTCCAAAAGCCTTCCCGTCAATAACTGTCCACAAAAAAACCAAAGGGTAAGTGCAGTGGAATTACTCTAAAATAAATATGGCTCGTATTATTTTCATTGGAGTCTTATGTCTTTCATAACATTCAGCTGTGAAGATTTTATTACCACACTTTCAACTTCCGTCACGCTGTTCAAAGGTTCACAAGAGTGTTCATGTGAAGGATTGGTGTTTTGCCTAAAACAAATTGCCGTAACAGGGCCAAAGCAAATAGTTCCTTATTCAGAAAACCCTTGGTCTGCTCCACATTTTGGGAATGATTCTCAGAAAACAGGGTTCTAGTGAGTTCCTGGAAAACCAAAGAGCAAGCAGCACAGTGCAAGCCAATTCAATTTTCTTGGCAAGCATAACAGCTGGGCAAGGTATCATTTGCATGGAGGAGTGTGAATATGATGTTGTTTTAAACTAGGGCTGCCAACCAGACATAGCATCAGGCAGCAGCTGTTGTCAAGCATGATAAAATATTCTTTATTACTTAATTATTATTGATCCTAATTTAAACACAATTCCCATTAGTTAACTTTACACTTTAGCTAACCTGTTACAAACACTAAAGTCTGAAAAATAACAAGGAACACGTAAAAAGACACATTACAATTTAATCAAGAAAGAAGAAATTCTGGGAAGCAAAATACTAGATAGATTAATAGGAAAGGTAGTAAATGAGTCATAGTCCCCAGGTCAATAAATCTACATCTGCAAAAGTTACACGTTTTAAATAAGAGTCCAAAGCGATTTAGCGATTTAACACTATAATATGCTTTTCATTTGTATTATTAACTTTTATGTACTTGTTGTTGCTTTATTGTTTTATTTACACTGATATATGTGATTCATACCTGTGCCGGGACCCTTCATCGCTCTCATTACAGTTGTCCATGGCCACTCCCATGTGTCTCTCTCCTCCTGTGCTTCCATTCAGAGACAGACTCTTATCTGGTGATGTGGTGTGGGTCTCAGAGGGGGAGCTAACCAAGCCGGAGTC
>KN500822.1:0-12772 GCA_000787155.1 Scartelaos histophorus | reverse complement strand
ACACCATTCAAAAATGTTACCTTAGATTTTCTGCTGCTGAACTGAAAGATACCCAGGAGACCTTTCTTCTCTGTTCTGGCCAAACTGTTTGTACTAGAGCGCAGGGAGTCTATAGTTGAGATGTAACCGAAAAAATGCCATAAGAAAATTTTATTTATTAATTAAATAATACATGAACTATAGGACAAAGAATGTTATTGGGGTCTGCTGTCTAATAATGATTTTCTTTTGTACTATAATTTATCTAGTATAAACATGTACCCAGGAGAGGGCGCTACTGCTTACAAGTTCGGGTGCTCCCACCATTTTTATTTATTTATTTTTCCGCAATGCAAAAAGTATAATATAGATTATATATACAGGTTAGACAATTAGTCTAAAAATACTAGACGGTATTTAGTGAAGCAACCACACATGCATGACACTGAACATGTTTTACTGTTAGTAGCATACATGCACTAATATACCTGAATAATTAAGGGCAGGTGCCGAAGCCATTTTAGGCTGGAGGACTGGAAAAATAATAAGAACAATAAAGACACTTATAATATTGCTATATAACTATTTTGAGAGGTACACATTTAATAGAACATATTTGTCCAGTTTGCATATTGGCTGTTAAAGAAATAGAATCAACAAAAAAATCAAGAAAGCTCTAACTATGTATTGAGTTCTAGTAACATGCTGCAATAATATAAGTCATAAACATTAAACAACAGTTGTTACCTAGACTTTTGTCATGCACATACAGCTCCTTGATTCCCAGATGCGACAGAGACTTGTCCAGTGGTAACTCTTGGCGACTGATGCTGTCCTTTAGGAGCACGATGAGAGCTGGATCAAATTCACACTTGTCACAGATGACAGGCAAGAGATCCTGCAGTGGCAACAGCGGGTTCACCCGCACCACTGCCTTCTGACTGCCATGATAATTCACCAGCAAACGCACTGTTTTCTGAAAAGACATGAGACTTTCACTTTAACAACTGTATATTAACAAATGCTATGATAGCAAAACAATTTTTATAAAACCCTTTATTAACAGGACACAGAGCCATCTATGTGCCAATAACCCCAATATATAGAAATCATGAATCAACACAAAAAACAAATATTCTTGAACATACAAAACTTTTTTTCTCTGAATAGTCAACAAGTACACTTAAATGTAAAACATGATTTCTATATTTTTAGAACAATTCTTTATGAATGCTGAATTAAAAGACAAGAACTGAAAGACTGACAGCAGCATCTGAAACTGTGTCGGTCTCTGGCCCCTGGCCAGACAGGGTTAAAGGGACAGAGCAGCCAGTGAGCCCTGAGAGGAGCAGAGAAATAATGCATGGTAACTAAAGGTAAGTCCCTCATCAAATATTTAAAGTGCAGGAAGAGAATTGAAATGACAAAACCAATGAGAGAAACATATAAGAGAATAGTATATGTTAAAGACAGAAAATTACTAACAAAACATTTGCTGTGTGGCCAAGTGGGCTCCTACCTAAGTGGACTCAGAGAGCTTTCAGGTCTGCTTTCTGCCAGTGTTAAATGGCAAGCCATTGAGAGGGACTGATATTATGTAAGGCATTGAGCTAATTTGTAAAACTAGAACACTGTCTATATGCAACTCAAGCTATATGATTACAGTGTGTTTTACTTTATGCAATCTCAATGACATTTCTTAATCTATAACATATAAGTGCACATTCAGTGAAAACAAGTATGCCAACAAAATGAAGGTTTCCAGCTGACCATGTGTGAAGGTCCAGTGAAACTCACTTCAGGCACTTTAGGTGCAGGTCGGCGGACTTGTCTCTCCTCCAGCACTTTCTCCTTGATGAGGACACAGGCAACATTGAGGGACCCCAGCAGTGCGTTGGGCTTGAAGCCCAAAGGTTGACCCTCAGGTGTGAATAGATCCAGAGTGTGTAGTGAGGGGTTCAGGTGGTATCGGCTGCACAGCTCGACCAGAACGTCCATCAGCGCTTTGCTGAAAGAGGAACATAAAATGACTGAGGGAGAGAAAGTGAAGGAGGGAAAGACACAGAGCAAGAGAGGGAGGGAGATAGGATGAACAAACCACTCATGTGAACAGCTACACAGAGAAAAAGAGACACAAGATTGGATTACAACACCTAACTATCCTAAGCTTGAGTAAAGGAAGTGAGTGTAATGACTTCATCACATCAGTATGTCAACTCTACATGTTAAAAATATCATGAAATGTCAAAGTGTATTTTTTTTTAATAACCATATAACATTACATCATAACAACAAATACAATTTTCGCAGTAGTTAGAGAACAAATAGCTAGAGCAAACTATATGTGTATGGAAGAGGCATCTGTGAGGTATCCTAAAGAGGAAACCAGGGGACTGTTTTCTGGGAACCAGGAGATCATATGTCAGATAGAGGTGCCAATACAAAGGCCATTATTCAAGACCTGGCAGTAGAACATATTTATTTATTCAAATCTCTCACTTTTACAGTAGCAAATGTCTCTCAATTAATCATATGTCTGTCCTAATAATATATTATTGTTGTAGGCTACTTATCTAAAATGTGGACATTACTTAAAAACACTTGCAGCAGCTGCATAGTTGAGGTAACCTGTGTTGTACACATGCTGCATACGACTTGTATTGAGATCTTGTAACATTGGTTCTCAGCCCTCTGCTGCCTCCGTGCGCTCTGCTTCAGCTCTCCACCTCCAGTCCAGCGCACTTCTAATTCCATCAATAAGTGGTGGATCGACTAAAAGCTTATGGAATGTGGAGCATCTTTGTGGATTGAAAAAATGTTTCCAGATTCTGGAACAGCACTATAAGCTGTTAATAATCAGGCACATTCCACTGCAAATGTCATTCTGTGCTCCTCACATTTGCCCTTAACCTTTGCATTTGCATATACTGCATACACTTCATGCTGTGATAAATCCATCAGCCTAATCATCAATAAGTTTTAGGACTCAAAGCAACTTCCAGTAATTCAAAAGTCAATTTACCAGAGCTTGGCTCCACTGGAACAGCACTCTCCCTCGAGTCAAGAGAGAGCACCAGTCGAGGAATGAGTTAAGTGCAATGTTCCTCACAAACTGCAACTGTGATATTTACCACAGGTATTATCCCACCAGTTCATACTGGAAAAAATATACATACATTGTGTTCATTATATTTTTTACTAACTATCAATCACCCTTTCCCATTTTAGAACGCAGCTAACCTTATTCACACATCATGTAACTGGTCCATTATTACAGCTTTTTTCATTCTGGTTTTGTCAGTGTTGCTTTGCTAGTGGGGTCTATTTTACAGGCATGTCCCTGTGGTCAGCACAAGCTTTGTTCCACACAGTACGCGGGTAAACACTTTGGGGGTGCGCTGTCAATCTGCCCTGGACTCACCTGCCATTTTCAGTGACAGTAGTCTGAAATCCGGTGGGCAGAGTCAGTCGCAGCTCCACGGAGTGACTCAACATGTTCTCCTTCATGTCTCTAACAGTGACCTCGTTCAGAGAGTCAGTACTTCTGAAGATACCCCGTGGGGCAGGCTGTGGTACCTGAGGAGGAGGTGGGGCACGTGGTTTCATCCTTTTCCTGGACAGAAAGGCAGAAAGAAAAGCACATTTTGTTTGAGGCTATTATTGAAACATCATCTGTCTACCTAGATTTTCCCATAAACAGAGCAAATCTAAAGGTGCACATGACTTACCCTGCATTCGTTTATTCTTCCTACTCGGACTCGGATCTCGGATATGACGTCACATCCGAGCTTTACCCGTTTTTTTATGTTTTGATTGTCCGACTCAGAGAAAGACATGGATGCTAACCACAAGGCTGTTGTTGCTTTAGCATTGGCCAAGT
Organism: Scartelaos histophorus; assembly: GCA_000787155.1. Lineage (NCBI taxonomy): Eukaryota > Metazoa > Chordata > Actinopteri > Gobiiformes > Gobiidae > Scartelaos > Scartelaos histophorus. Next base: position 8,913 of record KN500822.1, on the reverse strand, counting down.
ACCAGGCTCCAAAGTAAGTCTGTGCATCAACTACAAAACCTCAAGGAAGAATTCAGTATATATAGCATCATTCAGTATATTAGTGAAGTGAAAGCTCTGGTATCATGTGATAGTAAATCATTTTGGCACGTTAGCCAACAGGACATGGGCTAAAAACACGCGACACCGAATACCAAACCCACAGGCAGTGATATGGACACGGTAGGTACTGCAATATTACAAGTGACAGAGAGAGTCATTTTAAACTACCAAAGCGCCCAAACAAAATAAAAACATTTCATAGTACAAGCGTCACTGGGCGCAGCCATCTTGGATTGTATCTCGGGAATATTTCTTGGTCTACTCCGAGCTCGACCATGTTCCGTGTTGGGCCATCCAAGGAAAAGGGGTGTGTCAGTGTGTGTCACTATGCAATGTTCTAGGATCTAGGAGTCGGAAGTATAAAAGAACGCACCATGAGGGTGGAGGCTCTGTCACCCTCTTGTCTCCATGGAGATATGAGATTAAACATATCCATCTTGTTTATATTCAATAATAGACATTTTTACTGTAAGATGAAAACACCATGTAAAACATGCATAGTGTGAGCACGGCCACCTCTCTAGAAATGCCACGATTAAGATGGTTACATACTTGGAATTGAAAGAATTTTTAAAACAGGATTTTTCATCTCACAGTAATCTTAGCGCAAATATTTGACACTGTGATGTCAGATCTGGGACCTAATTTATAAAACTCAGATTTTTTTTCTAAATAAAACTCTATGCACAAACTTCCTCAAACTGATTTAAAGTCAAAACTAAACAATTACATTTTTAATAACATTTTGCCTTGTTTTGTCTAGTTTCTTAATTTGTTTTAAGTTTATTATTTTACTTCCTGATTGGACATGGTCAGCAGATAAGACCACCACATATGGATGTGACATATGTAGAGGTAGTTCCATAACTTTTATCTAGCAACTATAATGTTACAGGGTCCAAAATACACAGTAGTTATGATGATAAAAATAACTGATTTATTTTTTTAATCAATGTTTATCTGTCAGAAAAAAATATTCCTGCTCATAAATTGTTCTTTCTCCCTGCTCATAAATTGTTCTGGCATTTTGTATGGAGTTTTACATAAATTACAGAACAAAAAAATGTATTCTGTCAACTGGACAAAAGATTTTAGAGATTTTTTTATGTTTTGCCACTCGTCCAAGGGCTCCGCAGTTCTGAACTGAAGAACAGTAGAAGCTTCTTCTTCTATTGATCATATCTGGATGACTGAGGGATTGTACAGATGACAAAGGTAACTTACTGCTATTTTCAAACATTTTTTCTCAACTTTCTCCACAATCTTGACTGATATATAACTATGATAAATACTGACCACAGGTACTATTCAACCAAACCAAGTAATAATTTTAAAAAAAAAAGTCAAATGTACTTTATGCAAGAATCTCTTCTTAGAACAAGAACACTGTGACAATCAGGTAGTTGAGTGGATATATGAAATAGTTAAATTCTAAGCATCAAGCTCATAGATTGTTTACCTATTATCTCTTTTTTTGGTAGAATCAAATCAAAGAAAATAGGTTATTTATAGTTATATTTTTATTTATATTTTTTACACAGTATTTGTGTTTGGATGCTTATTTGCTTTGTAAAAATAGGTATTTTATATTTATGTTTACTATTTTTTTTTAACAAACAATTTACCCTACTAACACGATAAATAATTTCCCAGACTTTCCACGTGCCCTTTCTCTCAGACTCAAAAACAAACACGAGCCTCTGATAACAAAAGTAAAACATTCTCACTTACAGCCCTTGTGTGAAGTGTTCCTGAAGAACTCAATGTCACTCTGTTTACAGACAAAGTCATTTGCTATGACAGGGCAAGAGATCCTGTAAGTTTGCAATCCATAGGTGTACATACAGGTAACCACAGCCCAGTGAACAGCAACTGTAAGGAAAAATTCATAAGAACGTAGTTCAATAAGTGGACTCTAACCCTGACTCAAGTTAAATATTAACAAACTCTAGTGTTATTGACATATTATGTAATTCTCTTGATGGGCAAGGACCACATCCTAGAGCACGAGCAAAAAATGCCTTAGTAATTAGAATAGAAGCTGATAACTAGAGGATTGAGATGAGTAAGTAGCAGGTGGTGTTTTGCCTCAGCAAACTGGGACTGTTTCACAGCTGAAATGATTGTCATGTATCTGTTGGTTATATAAAAGAACAGGGCAGGGCATGCAATGGATCCTTTAGTACTGCGTTAAAAGTGTGGTTTGAGAATTTCAGATAAGCCTACTGAAAAACAACAGGTGCATGACATTAGGAACTCCAGAGATCTCTATATGTCAGGGGCACACAAGGCTAGACTGTGTGAAGGAGAGGGTGAGCACAGTCAGCTAGTATACTCCTCTTCCTCTCTCCTGCTTTTCAGTGTCCCTCGCTCCTCTATCCTCACTGGCACAAAGAAGCCTTTAGGAAAATCCAGGCTCCCACAGATTCTGAATGTAGGAAGCCGAAACACAGCGCCTTGGTCGGTCACAGGGGGGCAGTAAAGCAGGACAGCCAGCCAGACTGTGTTACACATACACACGGAGGTTACTAATGGTGCTCTCAGAGACACCCAATTCTTTCACTCCACTTCACAGCACTAACAAGGGCAGGATTCTTTCCTCGAGCCTAATATTAAAACTTATAGAATGTTTCAGGATGGGAAAAAAGAGAGCTGATTTTATAGCTTGTTAAATCATAGTGTCAGGGGACAGAAACTCGTGGTGTGTGGTTATCATCATAAGACTTGCTTATTGCATTTGATGACAGACAACACAAAAACTCTGTGTTAAAGCCCCTAGTGATATAGGTCAAAATCCCACTGTTACAAAATAATCCAGTGTACGTCTACTTGTAACACAAGGTAGTGTGTTGTGCTAAGGTTAATAGCTTTTCCACATATTGTACAGTTATCTAGTAAAATAGTTTGTACATTGATTATTTATTTAAAATGAGCACATGCCCTACATAATGACATATACATACAAGAAACTATACACTATAAAGAAACAATGTCCTGCAGTTCAAAAGCACTTCAAAGCTTGGCCATACCCTGGGCCTGAAGCACACTTGACTCGCACAGTGATTTGCACTTGACTTCGAGCCTGTTGTTCATTGGACCTATTGAGTGACAGAGAGATCCGGGACCCCAGGCCACTCCCAGTGACACATGCGTTATTGTAAGCATGTCCACGGCTGTCATGGTGTCCCCTTGGAAACCTATATTTACACCTCTCCAGTCTGGAGCGCCACACAGCTTTGGTTTTAGTAACAGCTGTGGACACTGATGCCAACAGGGAGGGTGCGCCACAAACTCTGGGGCAGAAAGGAAGTCAAGTAAGGAAACAGTTTCCAAAAGTCCACCTCCATGGTCAGTTTTTCTTGTAGCATGGTAAAACTGCTGCCTGGATGATCTCTGTACTTTAAATCTCGAGGTATATTAGTCTAGTTCTCACTTCCTTGGTCGCGCCTTGAACCAGACTCTTTGTTACCGATGTTTGACAACTCTGTCCCTGATCGGGAGTGTCAACCTTGACTAGATTCACATCTTCATAAAGTGCGTCATTCTGGAGTCATTCTGGATCTGTGTTAACAAGTTATATATAAGTTAACTAAATATTTCAAAAAAGATTAAAATTTAAAAGAAGAATTGTTAGAAATGCACCATAATTTATGTAAAACTCAATAATTATTTGTTAGGTGCAAGATAATTATTAAAAGATTACATTTTTACTGCCAATCCTTATACAATCAAACAGCATCTTTTTACAAGGGATTATGAGAGTAAAAGCAACATATTGTCCCTAGGGAAATGAAGGGCACTAGTCCTCAGCTGCTAAATGAAATTGGGATTAATTAACGTTGCTTACAGATGAGTGTTTTTAAAGCATCCACAATAAAGGAACAACAGACTAAGTCTCCTTGTCTCATCTTTTCTCTATAATTAATGCTGTCCACTTGTGACTGTGAGAGAAAAATAATAATTAAGAACATTCATAAAATCTGGTTCCTCGTGGTTTAAAAGAAGAAATCATGGCAAAAGGAGAATGTAGAGCTGGACGATATGGTCAAAAAATAAAATCTGAATACCATTTTTTCCACTTTTTTTGACAGTTAGACTTGGTGTATCACACTCCCAGTTAGACACACAGTAACTTCACTGACTCTGCTGTTAATCATTGCATTACTGTAATTCCAAAACATTACAGCAACAGATACCATCTTATCAGTCAATCTTGTGACATGCCTCTGCTATTACATGATCCCTATTAAACTTAGGAGCTTGATCAAAGGTTAAAGCTATTTATTTTGTATTTACTGTGTTGCTGCTAATGCTCGTGTAGCTTTAACTTGTCTCTGGAAGCAATGCATCCATTCCACACCCCTCTCTAAAACGGGATGGCCTGTGAATGTAGATCTTATAGTATACAGTACTGCTGCCAACAACACATGGTCTCAAATTCTTTATCTCTATCCAACTCTCTCATATTTCAGTTAAATTTAGATCTCATCATAACAACTTCACTCTAAATATCCAGATGTGTGTGCCACATACAATAAAACACTTTGCTCTCAACCTCAAGCAGAAAGGAAAAAAGAGGACTCTCCCTTAGTCAGCAGGCCACACTGAAGGCAAAACCCATTGAAACTTAAATATAGCAAACTGTGTGTAGGGCGTATATATAATAGCCAGTGATCCTTAGAGAAAGTGCAAACAATAAAATAACATTTTACTGTCTGCTCTGTGGTATTTTGAAAAAAGGGACGTGTCGGATGTTTAAATAATGGTGGTTTACTCTACCTCCTGTATACAATTCTCCAGAGAACAGAAGAAGGCGGGTACCAACAGAACATTTAGCAGCTTGTAATTATCATTGGGTGTGTGCTAGATATAACAGCAGTTGTTATTTGAAATTTGTTCTCAAAACTGTTCTTTTAACTTTACATAAAAGTTAAAAAAAATAAAAAATGTATATGAAGTAAGGATCTAACATAAGGAAATAACTGCAGATCATCACTGTGGAGCAGCCTGTTAAGTTCTGATGCCAAAGTGATCATGTCTATAAAGTCAAAAACACGGCAGATCTATTAAAGCTATCTGACTGCAGCTGCAAAAACTTTGAAGAAAAAAGTTTCCATTTTAAAGAGTCAAATCGACTCTTCTTATGCAGGCACCCTCGTTTATTTCATTAGTCTATAACTTTGCAGTGAAATACAACTTAGAAATCAGTAAGAATATAGTAGTGAAAAATAAAACAGCTTTGGAACAAGCCAATTGTGTAGCCAGCAAAAGACAGTTAGGAAACACAATGATTTTAACTGCTGGGCTAATAATATACCATCTGTCTACGAATAAATATGTGTAAGATTCTATGCTGTCCTCAAAATTCTGGTTATTTCATAATCTAATGATCAAGGTAAAACTTCTTCAAATCTGTATAATAATAAAATCAATATACAGTCTTGTAACAGGCCTCATATATAACTATTTGTATCTTTGGATTTATCTACAGTTTGGACAATTGTAAAAATGAGGACAATACCGCATTAGTATCCCTTTGCAATTGTAACGAGTGAGTATTTGATTAATAAAGCCATAACCTTATTGTTGTCTGTATCACAATCTTCAACAATGTTATTGAATGTTTACATATTTAGTGACGCCCAATAACAAAGAGTAAGGAGTTTCCATGGTATTTCTACAGACAGAAATGTCACCCACTGACCGGAAAGAACACTTCTGGCTGCACTGCCAACAGGCACTTTGACTGGTCCACTTTGTAATTTGGCCAAAAGGCTCTTGAGTGTCTTAAATCACTGTATTTAAGGCTATCTAATTTATATGACCTTTACTTGTGAGAGCTCTAATTCACTCCATCAAGATAGAAGTCCAGTCTCATTGCACACCATTTATTCAAGATACTGTCTGGTTTTCTCTTTAAGCTCATTGATTGAATGCTCAGTCAAAATGTGACACACATCAGTATCTATTGTAGTCCTATATATAGCCAGTCATGCAAAGTTATGCAGCTATGTAAACAATGGCAGAAGCTTATTAATAAACTATTACAGTACTGTAACATTGCTTATATAGCATTTGTCTGTGAACAATGCAAGGTAGCGGCGTATTATCTTTAAACAAATGGACCGGATCATATTTTGCTTTTAAATAATATAATTACATTAATAAGAACTATAGAGATCAGCATTGTTCTTGTTGCATTATTTTTTATCTAGTAAGTACTATGTCATTATTTTGTGGTCGTGATTTAGTTAAACAAGGACACTGTTTTTTTTCCCGCTCCAGCTACTGGAACAATCTCTCTGTTGGCTGGGGACAATACTGGGGATCCGCTTTACTGTATCGGCAAATCCAACCTAGATTGGAGTTAAAAATCCCTATAAATAAGATATTAAACGGGAAAGAAAACACGCTTGCTCAATCTCTGCTGCGTACCTTTGCCCTCACTCAACAAGAAGGGGCTTATTTGGTTATCCACTAACTCTATTAGTAGCTCCTAGGAAAACATAAAAAGGTGTGTAAACGAATTAAAGGACTTGCTAAAAGTAGACTTACCCTAAAGGAGGTTTGGAGGCGTCCATCATTGGGGTAAATAAAAGTGGTGGTTAACAAAATCGGCTCCCCTTAATCCGCTGCAGCCCTCAAATCCGGGTTTTCTCCATGCCACCTGCGATCCACGAGCCAACAAAAAGTGTGAAATATGAAAGAAAACACGCTAAAATCATCTTTTTTCTGGACTTATTTTAGCTACGCTGAATAACGGTACGAAATAGCGTTGTCATTAATAGGGTAAGCAACCAGTGAACAAGTGACAGACTGTGCGCAAAGATGACACTCGACTTTACCTGACGCAAAAAAAAAAACTACTAAAGTTTCCGCAAACGCTCGTATATAACACGGGAGACGGAGATAGTTTGCATTTACCTTATTCACACCAGTTTTACGGACACATGTTCATGTTAGGTGGGGTCATCTGAGAAATACACTTGATATAATCTTTGCGTCCCTCCCTTGGCCATAAACCGCTTTGAGCCGAGCGTGCGCAGGAAGTGCACGACGGCAGTTCCGCTGTGGAGTTTCAAAATAAAACAAATAAGACAAATAGAAAACCAAGCAGTAGGTTTTATTTCCCTTCACAATTTGCTTATTGACGTTTATATTTTAAGATAGCCTCATTCGAGATAATCTACAACAGGCACTGCGTAGTTTTGTCCGTGTAAGTAGTGACTTTTATATATCGCTTTTCTACCCTTTAAAAAACACTCAAAGCGCTATATGAAGGGATCGAGCCCTCACCTATTCACACCCACACATTTATACAACACTATATGCGGACTAGAGGGGTTTTGCTAAAAGCCTATTTCGTGAATCACTCATGGACCCTCACTTGATTGTCTGTTTGATGTCGTTAATAAGGCAAAACCATGGAAGTATAATAAGATTATTCACGGGCTAAACATTTCCAGCTTGATCTTTGACTCAGCTCACCTCAGTTGTGAACGCCAGGTGAACGTGTGCTATTGTGCAGCCAGTGCTGGACTTTAGTTGAGTATGTATTCTTTTGTATTCTTTAATGAGAGCAGATCAGTGAAGCAGCATATGCATAGTTGTAGATTAGGCACCTATACATATGCTGTATACTATACGATGCTTTTAATTAAGTATTAGGGTATATGCTTATTAATCACTTCACAATACCAATGGAGAAGCCAAATGCCTTGTTTTGAGTGTTTTAAGACACTTAAAAAGCACGATGAACCAAGATGTTATGGGTTTTTTATGTTTTCACATGTTTTGTATAATAAACAGAAGTTTCAATGTGGTTACATTCATTAATATGCATAATACTTTTATTGAGGATAAGGTTTGAGGATAAGGTTTATAACTTTAAGCTTACAAATCATCATTTAGGCTATATGGTGATTCTTTAGCCTTTTCTCATTAAAAAAACAAAACAAAACAAAACTGAGATGTGGGTTTCTGATATGAATCTTACAGAATCTCTGTCAGGTACTTACAGATAATAACATCAGCATTGTGTCTCTGTGCTGCATCACTTGTAACAGGGACTGGAAGCCTCAACAGCACTTCTCCCTGTCAGCCAGATTTTAATTACGTTTTTCTTTCAAAACCTGAGAGTTGCTTGGCGATCAATATCAAAACACACTCAATCAAAATGTTTTTTGTGTATAACAATTTTTTGTTTTCTCATGAATTCTTGCACATTCCTAAGAGTTTTACTATTGTATTTTTTTAGGGAACACAACCTACTGTGATGGTCTACAGACTCCCTGTGAAGTTGAGTCAGTGAGTAACTTTGGAAAAGTGTTTTTACCAGTTATCTACATTTTGATCTTCATCCTTGGCTTTATGGGCGAGTGTTATGAGATACATCTAATATGATATCTTTTATAGTCCATTTCCTCTGAACATATTCCCCCGTGTCTCTCAGGTAATGGGCTGGTGGTGTGTGTCCTGGTGAAGCACTGTCACAAGTCCAGCCTGACAGACCTGTGTCTGTTGAACCTGGCTGTGTCGGACTTGCTGTTCCTGCTCACTCTGCCTCTGTACGCTCACTTCAGCGCCGTGACCCGCTGGGTCTTTGGAGACTTTATGTGTCACATCTGTGGAGGACTACACAAAGTGGGCTTCTACAGCAGCACTTTCTTCGTGGTGGCCGTGACTCTGGATCGATATGTGCTCATTCAACATGCTCAGAAAGCCTCCAAGTACCGCTCCATGAAAACTGGGAAGGTTCTGTCCACATGTGTGTGGGCTCTAAGCATTTGACAGTTTGGCAGTTGTCAACTGTACACAAAGTTTAGACTCTCC
>KN500821.1:8353-24127 GCA_000787155.1 Scartelaos histophorus | reverse complement strand
TATTACATATAGTATGTATATATTGGTCTCCACTGGACTAATATTTATGCTAACAAAGTCAATGACAGTGATAAGAGTGTTTAAATGTTTTATTACTGTAGTATATGCAGTGCTGTGTAAATATTACATTACCATTGCAATGACATAAAATGAGCTGTGAGATCTGTGCCAATTAACTAGCTCCAGATATCTGAGTACGAGACCTGTATTCAAACAATGTTTCTCAGTAACTAATTCAGCCAAAAGCTCCTGGTTTGCAACTCATATCTGGCAACCAAAATTTTCCCCTCAGGGACTATATTAACATGCTGAATAGGTAAACCACATATCAAGAAGTGGAAAGTGATGCAAAATTATGCTTTAATCAGTGTGTGGCTTAAGGCCTACAGAACACATAAACACACAACATGACACACACAAGCACATCGGAGAAATACTACTCAAAATAAGTCCGAGCTTGCAGTTAGAGGTGGCATTTAAATAACAAAAAATATTGTTATTTTAAAATTCTGCAAAGAGCTGATTCTAAATTTTAAAAGCGCACTTACTTACTACACTTTCAAATAATAATATACATTTGTGTTTAGTTTTACCTTCTTGTTTTGCTCAGTTCTTGAACTGCTTTTGTCAGTATTGTCCACTTCTACTTATAGTCAGTCAATGTTAGTCTGGGTAGAGAAAGTCTAAATGAGCAAAAAAAAGCATTATCCAAAGGTGTAGTCCAACAGAGAAACTTTGATCATTCATCAAATGTAATAAATGCTATATCCCAGAACTGAAACCCATTTACCCATTTTAAAGGGTTTTTTCATGATTTCCTCTGGTCTGGGGAACAACAGTAAAAATGCATTATTTAGTATTTGTTAAACCAGTTCTCGACCTCCCACTGAGTTGTCGCATAAAGACATTAAAAAGACAAAGCAAGTTTAGAGTAAATGCAATAGGTTAATCTGAATTTATTTTTTTTATATTCTTAAATTCCCTGTTCCCTGCTCCAGGCTGTGGACTATGGGAACCCCTCCTCAAACACCCATACAGTTTCCATTTTGGTATGTGAGGCACACACAAACATAGAAAATAGGGCTGTATCTTCTATGTTTGTGTGTGCATACAGTATGTGTAAGTGTGTGAGTGAATTGTGTGTAATTGTGAAGCACTTAGAGTGTTTTGGAAACATTATACAAATCAAAATTGTCATTATTATTGAAGTGATTATAAGAGCAGAAGCCCCATGCCTCCATTTAACACACAGAGAGAAAAACACTACTACATATAGCAAGGGAGGAACACGGCTTCATGGGAAATAATAGCCTGAATAGTATATATGTTTTATATTACCATGTGGTCTAACACCACTTCTGATAAGCTCCTTTTCCATGTGGGCGGGAGGAGGCGGAGCAGTGCGGTCTGAAAGTGTTTCCATTTTCCTAAGTGATCTGTAACGGCCTGTCTGAGGTTCGAAGCAGTAATTTCATGTTTACTTCAGTATTACCCACGTCTCACAGCTCCATAAATTACTGAACATCTTTTTATTAACCACTGACATCTGCCTCATTATAAAATGGATAATTTCAGGTACAATTTAAATTTTATTGACTTAGAAATGATTTGATGAGTTTGAACAACAACAGTTGCTCACACCCCTATTCCCAGGATCAGGAATATGTAAACTCAGACTGCAATTATTAATCACGCGGCAAACTAAACAGCTCCAAAGAGAACCAGTCTGTGCAATAGAGCCAGTTAAACAACACATTTTGACTATTCTAAAACTACTCAGGAAAAGTTCATCCTTGCCTAATATTTTTCAGTATTTGACTATCTTATTACTAATATTTTTCAGTATTTGACTACATAGGATAAGTTACAATTAAAATTCAATGTAAAGCACTATTGAAAGAACTAAGAAAATGTATGTATCTCAAATGCTTTCAAGCTATTAAATAAAGCAAAAAATGGAGTCAACTCAACTGATCTAATGGCACAATTTTACTGTAAAAATGTATACTGTAGTATCAAATGAAGCACACATCTTAGGAATGTTCCCATCTATTCCTTCAATGCAGCCAGTGTAACACAACATATGTATGTGGGTGGATCGTGTGAGATCTGCAGGAGAATTTTTAACCATTAAAGTATGGACCTGACCTGCAGTGAGGATGCTTCAGACTAAAGCGTATTCACTTTCAATGTCAGAAAAACATTTGGGGGACAATATGGAGAGTCGTCCATGGTTATAAAGTGAATACATTCTAAAAGGCAAAGTCAGGGCACAGTGGAATGTAAAGGCTCTGAGCTGTCTCACCAGGCCATATTTTATTCACAACACACCAACACTGGCTAATGGTGTTGTTTTCACTATACCAAAATGAAAAATACCTTTGGGGAAAAACACACACATTTCACTGAGCAAAGGATGGATTGATGTGCAACTCTTCTTATAGTCTCCATATTATAATTATTCTTGTAAACAATAAATGCCGTGTTCAACTCTGAATAATTTGTTTCTAATTTCATTTTTTTTTTAAAAGTTCATGTTTCATATTTATATCTCCTCAAGTCTAGGCCTACAATACATACTGATTTTTCATGTAATACGATATGATTTGAGCTGTAGAGGGTAGAATATGGCTAATTATTATTCATTTGTGGCATCTCAGACCTTTTAATGATTCTGTCTATTTCGAAATTGGTTTAATGGGATTATCATGCTTTGGGTAGTAGAAAGTAGTTTCAATATTTGTTATTATTATTTATTTGTCACAGTATATCTCCATAGATATATATCGCACTTCAAAATGTGTTGAAGGCCTACTCAAATCAGTGAGAAATTCATATCCCATTATATTTCAATGTGTATTATATTTCAAAGCCATTTTATTATGAATAATGCATTCTTAACTGCAGCAATGCCTGAAAACATTTTGGACAAGAGTAATCCCATTTTGTTTGCTTTCCATCTTATACAGTATATCAAAAAGCACCATAAAACCTTTCGATCTACTGCCAAAAGGCAAAAATCCATTTGTTTTGCTGACCTGTGCTGCCCTATCCATTGGCTGCAGTCAAGTATTTATTTTTTCACAAACTTATAAATGGAATCACTCATTTGTTTTATTGCTGAGCTTTATATAAAATTCCCTCATTGTCTACTGTACTATAATTGCTATTGATTATCACAAAGCGTCGGTCGAGCGTACAGTAAGTGATCTGAAAGGAGGGGAAAGGCCAGTGGCTGGTGTTCAGTCTGTCTCTGCTGATAACCACCAAGCATAGCGGATGAAAGAGTGCTCGAAGTGATGTGGGTTGATAAGGGTGGGGGCAAAAAACGCAAGGGTAGGAGTACAAGATGAGAGGAGAAAGCCAAAACGTCTCCAACAAGGAAGTGGCTCATGAAAGGCAAATCTCTTGAGAAGGGGATAAAAGAACAAGAAAAGAACTATAGGAGACTTAAAAAACTAGTAGACACGTAGCCACCCCAAACTGCCACTTCCCTCAATTCACCATGTTCTGCTCCATAATGTTTTACAGCACGAGCGCAGCTAGCACACACAGTATTCAGTAGTGATCTCATTTCACAAGCCATATCCCACAGTAATGTGAACACAAAGGGGAGATGCACAACCATTAGCAACGTCCAGCGCTCATTTACTGCTACTCATGCATAATTGGCTTTCTATGGAAGGAAGTAAGAAAGGGTAAACATTAAGCAATCATATTAACTCCTGTTTGGACTAATGGTGGTCCGTTAAGACATGGATAGACACTGACTTATCTGTATTGATGAAGACTTGTTATGGATTCTACACTTTAGATCTGAGCAGGGATGAAACACAGCCTTCAAACAGCCATTAAAAAGGAATTGCTTTTTTGTATTTGTAAATCAATGTCCATTTTCTTTTTCAATTGGGAAAGCTAATTATTTGACTTTGAAGGGATAATAGTAGTAAAAGAAGACGAGAAGGAATATATTTTGTACAGGAGTACTGATTGAAGTCTGACATATAGTGTTAAGAGCCTGCGTATTTGGATCACTGGATCTTCATTAGTGTCCACAGTACCATTTTGTTGCGCAATCAAACATTTATGGAGCAGAAAATGGGAAGCACGATACAACTGATGCCACTGTTTTTGGACTCTGACAACAAATACTGGCCAATAAAAATGTAATATATCAATCAATCAGTCATTCAAACAGTCAATCAAACCATTTACAACACTCAAGGTGAAGTAAGTTTCCAAATAAACCAACACAATATGAAAACTTTCAAAAGTATTAAACGAATGAAATTTTGCAAAGTCCTATTAACTACATTACTGAGTGTTAAAAGCCACTTTAAATAGGTGAGTTTGGAGCCTTAAACTATTTTATTTGAAGCGTTCATAAACTAAATGCTTCAATATCGTACATGAAAAACATACTTAGTGCCGTATTTAAAAATCATCTGTAACCTTAGCTGCTCTTGTGCTTTGATAGCAGACCGTCCCATTTGACAGGGGAAGCCACTAGATGGAGTTCTTGTTTCTCTGCCTCCTGATGGGACAGAGTCAGGTTGTCTACAGAGTCTGACATGATGAAACACACAGGATCAGTACAAAACCATCACTACAGTTTTGGAAGCTTTCTGTAAAACATGAAAAAAAAAAAAGAATCTCCTCCATCACTGAGAATGATCCTCAAACAATATCACAGCTCAAACTCTCACTGTATGTTTTTTTTTTCTTTTTTTTTTTACAGATGCGTCACTAGGGAGAAAAAAAAACAGCTAAGAAAAAAAAAAAAAAACAGAACTGTGACAAATGCAGTCAAAATGTAAAAAGATTAGAGCTGTTTTATACTATGAGATAAGCTAGATTTTGAATATGGATATACAGCATGATAGCATTACTAATACCTGACACAAGAGGTCAGTAAGAGAACAAATGGGCACTAATAATTTGTTTTAAGACTAGAACTGTCAAAGATAAAATATATTCAGATACTAAAAAAACACAACACTTTGGTATAATAAAAGGTCTGTAAACCCTATATAAAAAGTCCCATTTTAGTCTTGATCTGGTGTCTATAATATTATTCTCATTGCCTTGACAGACATCGTTCACTGCTTGTTACGCTACATATCCATGATAGATGTGAAAAAGGAAGAGTATATGAAAAGAATGTTATCCTTTTTTTTCCAGAGCTTTCATATTTTATAATAATATTCCAAGTGCATGTGAAAATACACTGCTTTATATTATCGACTGTAGTGAGCTCCAGTGGTTCTCAAGGGCGAGATAAGAGCAGACACATCCAACGCTGCTGCTACTGCTGTGGCTATATGTCTGATTCTTTTTCTCCCCTCATTCCCCCCGCCACGGCTCCACAGCAGATGGTAAAGAGAAAATCACTTTGTGCTTGGGGCAGGATGCAGCGGGGTCGAGGGTTTAAGCTTTTGAGGTCCACTGTGAACCTGCCTGCCTCCGTGGCCCTGCAGAGGTTTTGCATACGCGCACTTCCTCTAATCAAATATATGCGAATGAGCGAGGCATAGGATTTACAAAGCAGCGTCAGTCGGAGATGCTGATTAGATTATGGGGATTGTGCAGAGCAGCAGGCTACAGTCAAGCAGACCAGTTAAAACAAGAGCTACTGTATATGAAGGAATATGGTGGATTTGCTTGAAAGGTGAGAAGTTGTTCAACATTTTGTTTTGTTTTGTTAAAAAGAAGCAATCAGAAGTTGAACGTAATTGCATAGTTAAAATGAGCTGTAGAGCTGTAATGTTTTGATTGAAATGATCGAAGTGAACAATGGTGAATGATTGCACTTAAAAGGGATAGAGGGTAGTCAATAATGAAAACAAAGAAGCACTTACGGTAGTTCATGAAATGTTCATGAAATGCCCACAAGACAAAATGGTACTATCTTCATTAAAATACTAGACTAAGACCACTAACAAGGACAAAATGGTGTTTGAATATACTTTAATTATAGACCACTCTTTCCACAACTACATAACAACTAAACTACATGTAAAGTAATCCTGCAGTAGATCAATACTACAATTAAACAAGGTCTAAATCAGGACAAGCGAGTTCATAAAACTCGGTGTTAACATGGACTAAACAGAGATTACATTTTAGTAATTATAATTATAGATCACTCTTGCCACAACTACACAACTAAACCAGGTATAATCCTAAATAATCCTGTCTTTTATTCCCCACTCTTCTCGCTTCTCTTTTAATATTAATTTTAAGATGATTATTCATGTTTTGATTTGTTTGTTTAGTGATTTTAATGGCTTCTTATACTGTAAAGCGCTCTGGATTACTTTGTGTATGAATTGCATTATACAAATAAATTTGCCTTGCCCTGCCTTGCCAACTGCAACTAAACCAGGTCTAAATCAGGACATGAGAATTCATAAAACTGGGGCTTAGCATGGACTAAACGGAGAATACATTTTAATAACTGCACTACATTCTACAACTAGAATATTGCTTAAGTGGCTCTTGGAACTCCTGTTTATTTGTAAAAGTACATATTCGGCCACATGATGCTCTGTGATGTATTGTTGCTTTAAAAACAGCAACACTATGTCTTTGTTAAACCACTACTAAGTTAATATGAAATACCGGTAATACATTTATTTTAATAATAAAAACAGAAAGTATGTCAAGTATATTGCATAAACAAGTTTCCTTTCACTAAATAAGCCACACAATTGTCACAAATCAATCACAAAAAATGCTAAAAGATACCAAAAATACTCTTGGCAATATGGTGATATAGAGGCCCAGGATAACGATACTGTATCATCAAATTTTATTTGGTATCACAGTATATGAATATTGTGATATTTTTGCACACCCCAGTACCTATCCCACTTTTTCAGCAGTGCTAAAACAAATCTACATGCACATACTGTATCTGCGATATGCAAAGCAAACATGAATCATTACCGGCTTATGCAGATGAACCTGGCTGCATCATACAGTATATGTTTAGTCTCTATATGATTGCTGGAGCTTATTCCATAAAAAGCACATGTTACACAATACCTCAAAAACAATCAATGCACATAAATATTTCATTAGCTATAAGTGTTGCTTTACAGTAGGGCAAAGTTCACACTCTCTTTGCAAAGTAGGCAAATGACTTCCCAGTATTGCAAGAACTGAGAGGCCAGCAAGTCCATAAACTAACACACTGGACTTGGTTTAGAAACCACATAGTCCAATAAACAAGTGTGTAGGAGTGTGCAATGCAATGTATGGAGCTAAGCTGATGATTAGCCCTGGGACAGGATTGTGCTACACGGTAAAGAAAGACATTTTAGCACACGCATCTGGTGTAATCCACATTCTAAATGCAACTAGGACAGGGGTCTCAAACAGTGGCAGCTGTATTTTTGTTCCTAACCCCTTTAAGGGTTGAATGTGGCAAAAAAAAACTTTTCACTTTTTTTCCTTGTATGGATGGATTATGCATTCAATCTTAATTTTTCAACATAAAGATGTACAGATCCAGCTTTTTCAGTTCCAATACCAATTTCAATAAGACAAACCTAATCCAGATGTGTTATGTAGCTTATCCCTCCATCAAGTAACAATTTTGTATGAGAGACTTTCTGGGTCAATTATGGTAAATAGTCCTACATTTTATTATATGTCAGGAGAATTGCTGAACTGATATTTAAGGGCTAATATCCAACAGAAAAAAATGTTCAGTATCCGTGCAGATATCCAATACCAGTATCATATCGGTGCAACCCTAACAGAATCATGCAGGACAAATGTAAGACTGTTGGGAATTGGCTGTACTGACCACAGACAGATCTCAATTTTATTAATTAGGACTATTTAAATTAAAACTTTTTCTTTTTTTCTTTTAAGGAGATGTTAATTCTAGTTTGGATCTATTTCTATTTAACCAGCAGCCTTTACTAGAACAGATTAAAGCATTAAATGGGGACGAAGGGTGAGAAGAAATGATCACGCTGAGGCCAGAACAGGGCGTATATAATAAGCGTGCTTCAACCTAAACACAATGTGATTTACTCTAAAATTGATACTTTGCAGCTGACCATCAATATTCATTGTGGATGTGATGCTAACTGAGGCTTTATTAGACTTTAACCTGTGCTTCATGTAAACACAATCTGACTAAAAAGAACTGACTAAGCTGAAAGTCTATTTCACACAAATTATGGTCCCAAGATAGCTAGCGATTGTCAATGTTTTTTCAGTTGCTCACACTCACACAATTGAAAATCAAACACCTAAACAGGACCATGGACGCTTGTATTGATCACAGGTTCCTGAAAATGTGTTGTTTTTTTATTTTTTTACTTTTGTTTTTACTTTTTTGTCAGTGTTACCATGGTAACTTCTAAACATTTCACCATTAGAGATACATGTAAAACACTGCAAAGTATCAATACTGTTTTCCTTTATCACACTGGTAAAGGTGTTTGTCTTGATCTTATAAGCAATATATTTACCTGAAACCTCTGCAGAAACATTTTGAGTTCCCCATCTTACACCTACAAAACATAAAACGAGAAAGGACATTTAGAATCATTTTGCAGCGGTGTTTTCTTTTTCCAGAGTGGTAGGTGGTACTGGAGGTGGTGTGGGTTCACAGTGAACAGGAAGCAAAGCTAATTCACTGTGACAGGAATCAGAGCTGAGAGGACCACCATGACCAAACAGCACAGACGCAGTGGATCCAGTCAAACTAAAGCAGCCTGAAGGAAAACGAGGAGAGGATGTCAGAGGAGAGAGCGATCGGATGCAGCGGATAATACACTTAGACTGATAGTGTGGAGCCCATAGTGGAGCAGGTGATATTCGTCCAGTAAAGACGGGCAAAAAATAGAAATGGCAAGGATTAGGGGCAAGATACAGCCTCAATATAGAAGGTTTCGGAAGTTTGCTTTTTTCAGTCTAAGCAATTACAGTATAAGGTTGCATGCAGGCCCTTCATGATAATTATTTGAGCTTTATATGGACCACAATGTATAAAAGGTATGGCTCTGGTATCAAGTAATGCAACCAAGTCATGTTACAGGTGAGATTGATGGAGATGTAAGCTTACTCCTAATATAGATGTAAAGAAAGCAATAAAATATCCGTATATAATGCAAGACTGAGATGCTAAATGCCACACATTCCAGGCAAAGCAATAACATTTCCAAGTGATCTTTGACTCATTATATTATCATTGAATTAACTTTAACTGTTTTACTGAGCTATTTATTTGTTACCTTCTGAATGTGTTATTAGGACAGGGTTAGAAGCCAGTCATTAAAGGTGCGCTGTGTCAATCTCCAAGTGGCAGGTCTGTCACCATGGAGATGTTGTTGCTTTGCCTGGAACTTTTCACAGTATCGATTATCTGTTTCAGCCTATTATCTATTACCATGGACACAAGCACCAAGCCAATTTAAAGGTCAAATTTGGGAAGTGGTGGCCCGCTTACCTCTGGACTTGTACCAGAAAAGTTGCATAGTGGGACTTTAACTTAGAAAACACTTCAGTAAACTTTATGTTACCTGACATCAACAGCTTAAATTGAAGCACAACTTAGTGAGAGCATAACATAAGACCACAGCATAAAATGTAATGGCATAAGACTGCAGTGCACTATGATAAATGCATTAACTTCTACAGTAATTTGAGATACAGTAGCTTGTCTGTTGTATCAGACCACACAGGTCAGCCTCCCTCCCCTTCACGGTGTCTGCAGGCCCCAAACCACATATAAAAGCTGCAGCTTAGAGGCGATGTAAAAAAAAATTCACATCAAGTACCACTTAAGAAACATTTCACTGCTTATAGTACAGGAAAATCTAAAGCAGCTCTACAGCACAACTGCATGAGGTTCAAATGAGGTCTTAACCATGTCTAAAATAGAACTGTTAATCTCTGATTAATTCCAAAATAGGACAAACACAAAAAATTGTTATTTGACTAGACTCTAAATTAAACAATTTTATAATAATTCTGTGAAAATGCAACAATTTTATAACATGATTTTATATACTGATGATTAAAAACATGATAATATAGTCTAAGCTATATTTTAGTCTTTTTAATTGTGTCTTGGATTTGATTAAGACAAAATTGTCAAATCTATTACTGTTTTCTGTTTTTTGTCCTGGTTTAGCCCCGGCTTTAATACTGGCTCAGTGCTCCAGTAAAAGAAACACTGGGCGTTATTGGAATTGATTATGAAGAGGATGTGATGATATCTGATATGGTTCTGTGAATGGACCAGTGCAGCGTCATAACTTAATGATGAGAGAGGGAGACACACGGCTGGTCTGTAAATGACACGAAAAAGGAGGAGGGGATTGTGGGAGATTAAGTGAGCTGTGTGCTGTTTGTTAAAGACCGCAAAGCTCTGCAGGATGTTTGTACAGCGGTTCTCTCATTTGGGACGAGGAGAAATAAGGGCGAGCCAGCAGGGAGTCTTGAACTTGGCCCACAACAAGGAAGCCAATAGCAGCGCATTGTGTCTCCATCGCCCTGGGAAGGAGATGGAAAACAAAATCACGCAGGATTAGACAGAAATGCTGTGCTCATTCAGCTATAGGATCAAATTCTGAAATGAGAGGAAGTGAAATCTCATGTTGAAGCGAAGCTGTGCACTTTGGATACTTTGAACTTGGACTGGCAATTGTTTTGTTTTTGTTTTCCAGTTTCTGGAGTAAGATGGGATCATCTAAGTGAGCCACAATTCAAGTAAGTCCAACTTTTGGCCACTTAACTCTTGGGACATGCATTATGCTTCTACAGGGGTTTAGATACAGTGCTTGTCAATACATTTAAATATGAAATAAACAGGTTAACTTATTTCCATACTTTAAATGAATTGAACCATATTTTAATGTAGAAACAGTAATGTGGAATACGTCATATACTTTCTATAAATGTAATGATAATTATACTTATAGAATATAAAAATCCATCTACTGCTATCATTGGAAATTAATTTACATTTGTATGCTTCTGGTTTCCATTAGAATCTTTTAATATGTAAGATATTAATAGATGAATAAGTTAAAGATGAAAGAAATCTATTTCTTTAAAATGAATTTACATAACCATACGCTGAGGTCAGTATTTATTATTGTTTTAATCACATTTGTATTATTATTTTTCTTACAGAAGGACAGTATCATCATTTGAAACCATGCCAGCTCACATGGCCACTGGGAGCTGCTTCCTGGTTTTATTCTGTCTCGTCTGCAGTTGTGATGGGACCTGCCCCAATACATGCCTCTGTCTCTCCGACACTGTGAGCTGCAGCTCTAGTGGCTTCAGCAAACTCCCCGCAGTCTTACCCACCTTCTCTATCACGCTGGACCTCAGCCACAACTACCTATCCTATCTGGGCGCTGGCAGCTTTGAGAAGATGCCCAGGCTGGAAAACCTTTGCCTTGCCCACAATCAGCTCACCAGTCTGGGGGAAGGTGTGTTCCAAAACGCCTCTGGCCTCCGGTTTCTGGATCTGTCATCAAATAAACTCCATCTGGTAGAACAACACTACTTCCATGGGCTTTGGCGATTGGAAGAACTTCTTCTTTACAACAACAAAATAACACAAGTGGAGTCTGGCATGCTGAATGGTCTGAGTAGCTTAAAGAAACTATACCTTAGCCTTAACCAGCTTACAAACTTCCCATTTTTCACCATACAAGATCATACCCATCCATTTTTAACCATGCTGGACCTCTCGTCAAATCGTCTCAACAACTTACCTTGGGAAGATATTAAAGCTTTACCCAGTTCGGTCCAAAGGGGCTTGTATTTACATAATAATTCTTTAACCTGTAATTGTGCTATGTATAGTATGTTTTGGCACTGGCAGCTACGAAACTACGAAACTCTCAAAGACTTCGCAGAGGACCACAGATGTTTAATCTATGGTGAAATGCGAGCGACTATAAAGTTCTTGCATCATACCCGTTTTTTCCACAACTGCACCCTAGAAAAGGCTGTATCCCTTCCAGTCACTGTCTACCTATCCACTGTTTCAGTCACAGAGGAAGATACTATTAGCCTGGACTGTCAAACATCCTTAAAAAGCACAGAGCTATCGTACACGTGGCTAACACCGAGCAAGAGCTACCTGACTTCAGCTAGCAAGAACAGTTCGCTAATTACCATCTTCCCCAATGGGACTTTGGAGATGCAATCCGTCAAGGTCAATGACTCAGGGCTCTACGTTTGCACAGCTGTCGATGTTACACTCGGGGTGAATGCCACACGGGAGGTGAATGTAACTGTATCGTTGCCTCCACCTGAGTCATTCAACACAGGATATACAACACTGTTAGGCTGCGCGGTCACAATGATCCTAATTCTTATGTACCTCTACCTGACCCCCTGTCGCTGTAGCTGTTGTAAACAACCCAAGCCCCCCTCAGTGACGACCTATGACCCCAGCAGTTTGTCCTCAGTGTTCTCGTCGTCCATCAGGGAGAACAAGCCCTACAGCGACAAGCACGTCGCATTTCTGGAGCCGATGATGAGTCCAGAGGTTTCAGAGGACTGGACACAAGAGAGTTGAGGCTTTCCAAAGAAACCTGGAAATAAGGCAAATGTGGTTAGCTAAAAATGTATAAAGTATTTTATTTTTGCAAATTGTCAAGACAGTAAGTAGATCAGGGACTAAATTCATATTTTTCTTGAAGATAATTTGGTGTATTTTAAGGAATAATGTTTCCAATGGAGCTAAACAATCTTGCTCACTTCAAAGTCTGCTCTGGTTCTGATGGTTACGGGTTTCCATAACGCTGTTGTTTTTTTTCCAAAAAATACATTAAAAACCTAAAACTTTGACAAATGTTTTAATAGCATGGTAGTCTCTAAAGTTTCAGAAACTGATTTCAAATAAAATTATAAGTCTTGTAGCCATTAGTTCCCAAATAGATTATTAGCCCTGAGCGAGCATTCAAACTTTTTAATGATTTAATAAATCTATGGAGAAAATGAGATTTGAAATTTACTTCCAGAAAGAAGTAGTGGGAGCAGTGACTCTTGAGCTCCATCGACCAAAGATTATCACAAACTACAGGCCCACGATTAGTTTTAATAGAATCTGGTGTTTTGTAGCTATACAGGTAAAGGCCAGAATTACAAAACCTAAACATTCATTAATATACCTTTCTCTTAGAAGCTTAGGGTCTCTGGTTTATTACCTAGTTGTTTTAAAACCGCAATAACTTTTCAGTGGTGGCAGCTTGTTCTAGTCGTGGTGGCAACTTTCAGCTGTGGTTTACGCTGCTCCCAGTGCCGCCTGCTAAATCACAGCGAGGCCATTATCACGTTTTAAGATCGGCTAATAACTTGCCCCACAAACACCTACAACACAAGAGGCAAGAGGCATATTTTTTCAGCTACCAGGGAGTGAAGGAGAAGAAATGTAGCCTGCTTCTCACAACAGAGAAAGACTTTGGCAAAGCAGTTTATGGCTGTAATGGACTCCAAGTAGTAAGTTGTTGGATTCTATTTGCCTAGGCTGAAGATAATGTCAAATATACAGACAGTAGCTACAGCAAAATGTAGCTTGGATACACAGGTAATGCAATCTAATGCTTTTTGGTGAACTGATGACCAACAGGCTTCAGCTATTTAAATAGGACAAGATGGCAATGGAGAAACATATTGTATCTATAACACATTCAAATTAGAGATATATTTAACATGCAAACTTTGTAAGAAAAAAAAAATGGAATGTTGTGAATGTTGAAATTTACGCACGTTGAAGCACTTTGTATTTTATGACTTTTATAACGTAAATTAATATAGGGAGGAACTGTCTCTTTCTGTGTAATCGTCCCCCCTTACATGACATGAACAGAAATAAGGGACTTCAACACAACTTCAGCTTCAACTTCAACAACTATGGTTATATTCAGTACTTGGTTGTATAATTGTAGCTTACAGGGAATTAATTTGCAAATGTAAAGGACAACAAAGCATTATTTCTTTTTTTTTTAAATCAGTCAACCAATTCACTGAAAAGTTGTGTAACCGGCCCCTCATTCAATTGTTTATTTCTCAGTCTGTGTTTTCTGAAATAAAATCCTTGAAAAGATCATAAAACAAAATTTCAGGCTTCGTGATCTAACATTTTATCTTGCCCAACAGAGCGCTGCGTCCTGCTGCGATGTATTATTCAGCCCACATCTCCACATTAACCTGTTGCAACAAAGAACACCATGTTTGTTCCAATGGGAAGTATCTGAATTAGACACAAGCATCAATTGGGCCACACTTCAAAAGATCTTTCTGATCAAACGCCGCTTCCGTACCCACAACACACAAGGCCATAAAACGTGAACCAGAGTGACAAATTCTTCAAGAGCCACTGACAAGAAACCACAGGGGGGAAATACTCTGTTCTAATTCAGTGTAACATGCTTCAAAATGGGAATATTATGCAAAACAACAAAAGAAAAGAGGCTGGCATGTGCTGCTATGCCATGTGCTCTGTGTATGGGATGGGAACAGAGTCGATAACATGGAAGACCAAAGTGAACATATGGATGACTAGAGATGAAGGGATAAGAGCTGGGATGAGACAAACTGAGGCCATCAAAGACTCAAATCAATTTCTTTAAGAGCCAAGAAGAATTCATATAATTTATTGGATTGCATCTTAATCTTGATGCCAACACAGGGTCTGGAGGATTGCAACCAGATTGAATAGGATTAGATGTAATCCCTCATATAATGTCAAAGAGAAGATGTAGTAACCAGAAGTCAGCCTGTAGGTTTAAAAAGCACCTTTTGATCACCCCAAATCCTTCATTAAAACAGATCTTTGTGGGCTTGTAGTTACTGAAATTGTTGCCTGTCTTGAATATAGAAGAAAGGTGGAGATTTGAATCAAATGTACAATGAAACATGAAAGTGGGACAGTGTCAACACTACTGAGGGATTTAGCGGAAATCCTTCAGAATCAGACACTGTCATAACATGGCCCCTGGTTTAATCACACTATACAGGTTTTACTGGAAAAGTTCTCCTGACAATGTGAAGCAGGGCTCAAATTACTCAATGAGATTATGTAACAGCAAGAGAGGCCGATGTGTGATTCAGAGCAATATACAATTTGGTATTATCAGCTTTTCATCTTCTTTTTTCTTGGAACAGCAAAGCAAATTAATCTTCCTACAGTTTACAATTAACATACAGGTTTATATTTTCCATATGCTCTTCTTTCTCTATCCACTCAGACATGGGATGAGCACAAAGAATATATCTCCTTACGTTACGTGATGCTACTAGTGGCTGTGAAGTGAACTGGGCTGAGGCGGCCATAGTGATACACTCGTCATGACATAAGAATGTGCAAGAGCTTTCCAAAAATGTATAGTTTGCATTGTTCCCATATCAGAATATTATTATTTCTTTCTTTCTTATTGGCCCCTGCCAGTAACTAGCATGGGTTATTGTTTTTCACTGTTTTCTTCTTCTCCAATAGATTTTGCATGTCACATCTAGAGACATAAGTTCGCAGAAATTAGCAGTTTATTTGGGATATTCATTACTGTTTGAAAAATACCTTCATTTCCTGCTTCTCTGATGACTTCTCAGGCATTGGTCCAGAGAGCTCAAATTGAAATCTAAATTTTGTGATCCTGGCCTTAATCTAACAGACAATGAAGTCTAATACAACTGAACTATAGCGCCCCCTACCATTATCGGATTTGCACCAAATTTTGGGATTAAATTCTATTCATGACAACATACAAAAAATATATACATTAT
>KN500818.1:0-11818 GCA_000787155.1 Scartelaos histophorus | reverse complement strand
TGTACAGCACACGGCAGAACTACCGGTATGTTGCACAGTCGCCCTATATGTCGCCAACATATTACTCCTCCTGACTCGCCCACTAATACGTTATTAGACTAATGTGGACAACATCAAATCGGTTGGAGGTTAAACACAACCAAAGGTCACACATAAGGCCACTGGATTATAAGGCCACTGTTGATTTATGAGAAAATGTCATGATTTTAGATGCGCCTTATAGTCCGAAAAATACGGTACATAAACGTTGGATTGCTAGAGGCGGGACTCTGAAGAGCTGCATGTTTGCAAGTTTTCTCCCTGACAAAACTCACAATGTCAACGAAACGTTTGGCACCGACAAAGGTGGCTGCGGTCGAAGCCAAAAGGCAAAAGAAGATGCTAAATCATCGCACAAAAAGTTGGATTTCTGGACATGCTGAAGGAAAGAAGAAGTTGTGTGGCTGTAGGCGACATGACAGAATAAATTAATCTTCGGTCCAGTACGATTTTTAACAAGTTTTTACTTATTTTTTAAACTCTACTGAGGTTTGAACTTTGAGAGTGTTTAAACAAGAGAGAAATGTGAGAAAATGCTAATTCCTGTCTGAGAAAAGTGTATAAAGTGTGTGATGAGGGGTTTTACAGCCTTAAAACATATAAAATAATTGTAAAAAATAAAGCTGACTACTTCACAGATTTCGCCTATTGATGGTTATTTTTAGAACGTAAGTCCTGCGATAAATGAGGGACCACGGTACCTATGGATGATTCTGCTTTAAATCACAATATCCATCTAAAGCAACTTAATAAAAGAAACAAGCCTGAGAAAACTGCATCGCCCATGGGAGCTGACATCAGTGTGAACGTCGACACAACAAAGAGGACAAAGTCAGTTCAGTCAGTGGGCGTTCGTTTACCAGAGATGACGGTGAAAATGTGGCTGAACAGTAAACACAGGAGAAGATCACTGAAACATGCACGAACCACACTATATACAAATATTTCAACATTTTAAATATAAAAAACTGTGAGTGGGTAAATGAGAAACAACTGTAACACCTTTGGAAGCTCTAAAAAGTTGATTTAGCATAATTGGTTTGCTTAGGCAGAATGAGGTAAAGAATTTATTGTCTTGAAATTATAAGCAACATTATATGCAAGCATATAGCATTATAAGCAAGAGTGTGCTTATATACTGTAAATAAATGAACAAAGACACGGCTAATTAATACATTAACTTGTGTTGTAATTGCCTGGAATCCAAGCATCCAAGCAAGAAACACATTTACATAAAGGTACTGCAGCTCCCCCGGTACCTTTCATGAAGCGTTCAATGTGCTAATTGTGCATGAATATAAACTATTATAAGTTCCATGTGACATTAACTTTATCTCCGTGAAAACAAGCAGAAACATTACATAATACTGTTTTCTTATTATTTATCTGTGCTGTTATGAATTAAGGTATTCAGATAACTGTGGAGAAGAGTTTAAAATTACTTTGCGGAGCGAGATAGATACGTTTAAAGTCAGACTGCAGAAGGTTTAAGGAAAAAGAAGCGCGGATCCACATGTGGCAAATGCTCTACTATAAAAGTTCTGTAGTGCTTCTTAAAAGGGGTTTTTTGACGTGAATCTGTACGTCGTCCCCGTCATCATTGTGGTGAGTAACACTGACTTACCCCCGACAACCCCGTGAGGAAAGTTCTCACCCGGTTTTGGTTCTGACGAAAGTAGTTCCGGCAAGTTGGCTGGGGTTGTGAAAATAATGCGTTTTTTTCTTCTCAAAACAATATGTGTTCAAAAGAGTGAAACATTTGCATCACAAAACCGTTCTCGACGAAAAAGTCAGATCTCATAATTGCTTGGCGCTATTTTCTCTTCGATCGTATCACTGTGCTGCTGCAAGATGAGAGCCGCGTACGAATCCAACACTTTTGTGAGAGCTAACGTGAGAGCTAACATGAGAGCTAACATGAGAGCTAATGTGAAAGAGCGATAAGTAGATAAGCTTGTGTAAGTTTTTTTTTTTTTTTCGTTTCCAAGATTTATTCTAGTTTACAGGCAAAC
Source organism: Scartelaos histophorus (assembly GCA_000787155.1). Classification (NCBI taxonomy): domain Eukaryota; kingdom Metazoa; phylum Chordata; class Actinopteri; order Gobiiformes; family Gobiidae; genus Scartelaos; species Scartelaos histophorus. The sequence goes on along the minus strand of KN500818.1, from coordinate 9,767 downwards.
AACAAGGTTTACATGACCCACCCAAGTACACTCTGATCTACCTGCACCACCCCTTTTATCCCCTAGGTGCCCTACAGATTAAACCAAACAGAAAAGGTGCTAAAGGTAAATAATATCAAATTTGACCAAAGTAATTAGCAAACATAATATTAACATGGCAAAATATATTATGCAAATCAACAAAACTAAATCAGTAAACTAATTGACAAAAAACAACAAAAACTAATTGTAGAATAAACAAAATAAGCAAATAGCTCCTAGAGTTTCAACTGACTAGTTACAGCAGCAGGTCCCAGAGAGCTGGATGTCGCGAGATAAATTGGAAGATATAATGTTTTAATTATGGCATTGAATTTTAATCTGTTTTTAATTGTTAGCAGTATGTTAGCTGAATTAGTTTTTTGTTTTTTCCTTTGGTTTAAAAAAAAAAAAAGAGAACTAACGTGAGAGAGCAATAAGTATATACTGTATAATGTAAATTATCTGTGTCATAGTCGGACATGTTGGCATTAACTTTCCGAGCCGTAAACACCTGGAGGCAGCGCAGTGATACGAACGGAGAGAAAATAGTGCCAAGAGATTTTTGTCGACAACGGTTTTGTGATGCAAATGAATCACTCTTTTGAACACATGTTGTTTTAAGAAGAAAACGATTTATTTTCGCGACCCCAGACAACTTGCCGGAACTACTTTCGCCAGCACCAAAACCGGGCGAGAACTCGGCTCACGGGGCTGTCGGGGGTAAGTCGGTGCAGCGTAAACGGGAATGCCATACAGATACATGTTAAAAAACTCAAACTATCCCTTTAAGTAAAGTCTAGGAGAGGTAAGAATTTTTGTCTTTGCAGGAAAATTGGATCTGAAGGAGCGTGAATATTCAGGGAGGATTAGCAAGTTGTGCCTGTTTTAGTTTGATAGGAAAACTCCATCAAAAACCAAGAGACAAAAAGGGAACAGACGAGCGGAGGGAGAAGTTGACAGAGGGAGTATGTACGAAAGAAAGATGAATAAATGAACAAGATGCCATAAATAATAACTGACTTGCATGAAATCTAATAAAATGTACATAAGCAACACACAACCAAGCAAGTGAGGTTTTTTGCACAAATTAAAAGTATAATATAAGCAAGTATACGATTTAGTGTCTGCAGAAAATATTCTCTGCATGTGACCCATCATGCCACTACTTCTGCACCAACTTGTATTCAAAAACAGAAGGTATTATTATTTATTTATTGGTTTATTAGGACACTGTACAATTACATTAAGCACAGTGGCAGAGATGTTTGCACCAGATTGTAGCTCATAGCTAATTTCCAAGTATCGTGTACTTCTCCATATCTGAATCTGATCTTAATGAATATTGAATTTGTATAGAGCCTTTCAAGACCCCCAAAGCATCTCTGCGGTGCATTATTCATTCACTCCACACTCGGTGGTGATAAACTTCTTTTGTAGCCCCACTGCTCTGGGGCAAACTGACAGAAGTGAGGCTGCCATCATTCTGCGCCATCTTCCCCTCCAACACGCCGCTTTCATATTTACGAATGCGGTTGAAGTGTCTTGCCTAAGGACACCACACTCCATCATCTTACACATGTATCTGGAGAATTAGCCTATTGTGAAAGGGGGTATTTTACGTCTATGGGGGGTATTAACTTCTAAAACAGGAGCGTGCAGGAGGAGGGCCAAAACGTCAAAGCGAATATGTTTAGTGGGAAAGATGAATAAATGAACAAAAACGCAACTGATGAAAACATTAACTTGTAATGAGCCTGAATCCAAACAAACACTTTTACATACGCAGCAAACAACGCTTTTATTTGTCGATGAAGTTAATCGTAGAGACAATTTAAAGATAAGATCAGGTAAGAGAAGGTAATTTATCATCCCAAATAGTGCACTGCTGGGAAAACTTCGAGAAGCACTGCAGTGGGACCCTTCTCTCTATCTTTGTGAACTTCTGTTGCAAAATCACTTAGACTATAAACACTGGGATCCCTGCGTCAGAATACTTAATTGTTTATCTATTTTTGCTGTATCTGTCTCTGTCAAATAAAGAATAAATAAATAAATATGTGCCTAACACTTTGAGAAATGGCAATATCCATAGTAAATATCAAAAGTATTAAAAATCAGATATGAATTGATACCAAAACTTGTATCAATACTCATTTGAGCAGGTATAGACACTAAAACTGGACACAAACTAACTTTTCCTGAATACTTTTAGAATGAACAAGTATAAGAGCATCAATTTAAAGGTGCATTGTGTAACTTCTCTGTTGGAGGGTCCATCTAATGCTTTTCTTCATGGAGATGTTATTGCTTTGTCTGGAATGTTTGACAGTGCGGCATTAAACCTTTCTATCTTCATGAAGGCCAAACCAGGCCAAGTTCCTGGTCAGATCTGTGGAGAGGCGACCCCACACACAGTCAGAATACCTGTTTTTCTAGGTATTTTGAGCTATAAAACCACTTGTAATTGAATTTAATAAGTTGTATCTGTTTAATATCATACTGTGGAACATTCTAAGCAGAGCAATGACATATGGGGCCAATGAAGTATATTGAATTTTAAAATTTTACAATGTCAGGTATACACAAATCTATGTTTAACATTTATATTAAGCATGTTTAGTGTTTTTTATGTACATGAATTGGCTACGACTTAAAAAAATGTTGCGGTGCGAGACCGAGAATAACCTTTAAATTGTTTTATTTTCTAAAACATGGTTGGGATGTTAATCTAAGTTCTGAGTCATATGAATATTTTGAGATTTGAAAACATGAAAACTTGATATTTGGAAAAAATGGACACGCTCGGACAATATTTGTTTGAATATTATGAGGGAAATATCTGTTCAAGAAAGCTGAAATTTCACGTGAGACTAAAAACACTTCAGAAAATATGATAAAAAAGAAAGAAAATAAATTTGATTAGATTTAGAGTCATTTTAAAGAAGTTTAGCAGTTAAGGGCGGACGGTTGCACCACATGACATTTTAACATTTTAAGCACAAAAAACATGCAGAAAAAAATAATCTGGTTCCATGGAGATCAGAGGTGCTACAGGTATGTGGGGAATTATTATGAAATTTGAAGCTTTTTAACAGAAAAAAATTGCAATTGGACAAACATCACAGACACAAAAAGATGATGGACCCCTAACCGAAAAGTTACACAATGCACCTTTAATATTGACAATGACCTTCTATTGTTTAAAGAGAGTTATTTTTGGTATTATCATTGCATTTTGTATTCTTTAGTATTGAAATTGAGTCTGAGATGTTAGTATTGTGACAACACCAATATTCATGAGTCCAAACAAACCAATTAACATGAGCTACAAAAACATTCACACTTCAGTTCAGGTTCAGTTTCAGCACAATTGCTCCTCGGGGATAATGAAGCCGTATAGACAGGCCTGTAATTACGAAGTTCTTCCAATGCTGCGCTTTTTAATTAAGGGTGAACTGATATTTTGAGGTTTATATTTGATCACATAGCCAATATTGTTTGTATTCAGTGTCTGGCTGAGTTGCTACAGCTGGAATGAAATCAATAGAAAACTGTTGGATTAGAACAAAACTGAGCGATGCAAGGACTTAGCCTCTTGGCCCCGATATCGACAAAAAGAGCTCCATTTTATGCTCCTTATATTATTACAGTTATAGTATTTTTCTTAGTTCTCCTGCAGTCTTACTCACGTGGGTTCCTCTGTGGCCATGTGATGCTCTTCTAAACCTTGAGCTTGTTTTGACCACGGCTCCTTGTCTTCAACAGGGACAGATTCTGAATGAAAACACACAAAAGTATCACGCTTAGTACACCTGACCAGTTTTGTTTTATTGTTTTCATTATTTTAGGCTTTTACCCACTATTTTATCCATCATTTTTGACATTTTAACTAGAGAGAAACAGAGAGAGAGAAAGAAAAAGAGAGAAATCCTTTATTGATCTCGAGGGAAATTCAAGTTTTGCTGCAGCTACATTTACACTGTGCTTCCATTTGTGTCTCAGTCAAAGTGCAGTTTATTTCCTCTGGAAGATCTTACGCCACATTTTTTGCCACATGCGATGTAAAAAACCTGTAGCATCTCAAATGTCCTCAATTTGCTTCTTACGCTGCACTCTATTGGATGTTGGTTCTTCCGACATCCTTTGTAAATCATTCCAAAGCAACAGTCGGGAAAATATGGATGCCCAAGAAAGTTTAATTTTTACTTTGCAACTCAATTATGGCAGTTTGACTATTACATTCAAAAATCCATCCACTCGGTCTCCTCCAAACTACCTCGAGTTTGTGTCTCTTTCTTTCCCGAGGAGGAGGTCAGTTTTGCAAGTCCTCCATAGCAGTTAAAACAAACGCAATTTCATACAATCCAACAGTCCCTTGTGTTAAGTATTTCTACTGGAAGTCTTCTGCCACATTTTTTGCCACATGCGATGTAAAAAACCTATGGCACTCTATTTGGATGTCGGGATTCTATAAATCTGAGTCAGTTCTCCCGACATCCTTTGTAAATGCATTTCAAAGCAAAAGTCGGGAAAATATGGATGCCCAAGAAAGTTTAATTTTTACTTTGCAACTCCATTATGGCAGTTTGACTATTACATTCAGAAATCCATCCACTACAAACTACCTCGAGTTTGTGTCTCTGTGATTTGATGGCCGTTTGATTTTTCTTTCCCGAGGAGGAGGTCAGTTTTTCCAGAGTCCCGAGCAGAACAGAATGCAGCATTAGCTACCTTCATGCAAGTCCTCCATAGCAGTTAAAACAAACGCAATTTCATACAATCCAACAGTCCCTTGTGTTAAGTATTTCCACTGGAAGTCTTCTGCCACATTTGAGTGTAAAAACCCTGTAGCATCTCAATCAATCAATCAATCAATCAATCTATCTAACATACAGATAGTCTTTGTTCAAAATTAATTGTATTCATGTTTAGTCCTATTTTAGACCTTTGCTACCAAGTTACACCAGGTTTATTCATATTATGGACCTGATTTAGTCCAGTATCTGCTGAAACTTTGAAAACCAAATATTTTCTTAGATGGTTTTTGAAAAGTTTGAGAATATAAATCATTTCTACGAGAGGTATAGATCGCTTAACCATCTCTGTGAAACGAAATGCTTCAAAGCTGTTTTACCTTTAGGCTTGTGGCAGGCGATGGGCACCAGACAGTCTTCTTTTACGTGAGGTTTAAGCGAAGAATTACAGCCTCCGATGTGCTGCCCCTGGTGGTCAATACAGAGGACGACACGGTAGCGCAACCCTCGACCGCAAGTCACTGTGCACTGCAACGCAAGCAGAACAACGGATTTGGAAAAGAGGAATTCTGCATATTCAAGGCCCCGCGGGACGGCACTCAGAAGCAGTGTTAATATAATTATGCAAGTGATGAACTGAATAGCTTCATTTCCACATTACTGTAGTACTGGGATCCACAGTTGTCAGTGTGTGGGTGAAAAAATATGGTCTTCTAACAGATAACAGTTCCCCAGCTGGTCTCAAAACAATAACGCCTCCAAAGGAATAATCGGCTATGAAAGATCTGTTATGTCAAAACACTTTCAATTATGTGAATGGGATTTTTTTACTTAAAGGTGGACGGTGGTACTTTTCTGGCGAAGGGTCCGTCGACTGCTTGTTTCCATGGAGATATTACTGTTTTGCCTTGGTTGTTCCACTGTATCGAAATAAACTCAGTAATCACAAGGGAGAAAGTTACAGGTCTACACGTGGTATTAATGTTTTTCAAGGTATTTTTGAGCTCTAAAACAACTGGAATTGAACACAGTAAAGACAGATTTGTTTAATGCCACACTACGGAACATTCCATGCAAAGAAATAACATCTCCATGGGGACCCGAAGCAGTTTTTTTTTTCTGAACTTCTATTAGTAAAAAAAAATTAAAAATTAAACAATAAAAAATAATGTTAGTTAAAAAAAAAAGGCAGTTTATTGAAGACGTAGAAAATAAATATTTTCACACATTTTAAATCTCAGTTAATCTAATATTTATTTACTTCATTTCTACAGGCACGAAAAGTTTATTTGTAAAGCACAATTCATGCACAAAGTGATTCAGAGTGATTTACTGAATAATAAAGGTATCACTATAGAAACAAACATAAATAATCACCATAAAATGAACTTTTCACCTGTTAGAACTAAAAAGAACCTTGGACTAAACAGAACCTGGATTTAAACACAGTCAGAGCTGAGGCTTCACTCACATGTTCACTAAGAAAATGCAGCAGGAGGCTTTGATTTAACCAGAACTACACCAGGACTAAACCAGATCTAAACCTGGACTAAACCAGGACTAAATCAGGAGGCCGGTCCCTGAGGTCCTCAGAGTGTGAGATGGTTCACATATCAATGGGATTTACTGTGGTTTAGTTCAGTTTTCGCCTTACGGGTTTAGAATCAGGAAAGACTTTATGGCTTTTGTTCACAGACTATGAATGTGTTTTAGACCAGATCAGCCTTTATTGTCTCCTCATGGAGTTTTGATGATGTGGTGTAAAATTAAGCAATGGATAACTAAATATAAACTATGATCAAATAAAAGGCATGAGAAAGTTTTGATGTAAAAAAAAAAAAGTTTAAATTAATATAAATACAAAAATAAATGAGGAAGCTTCAATAATCTGAGCTCAAACTTTATAATTTGCTGTAGAAAATGTTACGTTTTCAAGTCTGCAAAGGTCGTGAAATGTGAAACTGACCTGGGACCACTCCATAGCAACCCACTGTGGACAGGCGAAAGTGTTGCAGATCTGTCGCGTGATTGGTCGAGGGGAGTGGCCACACCTCCAGTCCTCCAGCGGAGACAGCTGCCCCCTGGTGTCCTCCTCCACACACTGCACACTGCGATCCTGCCACCCCCCAGAGTCTCCACAGGACACAGAGCAGCGAGTCCACGGACCCGACTCCCACCTGACGCCGACAAGCACAACAACACAGGGAATTTAACACTAAAACATTTATTTATTTAACATGGACAATGCCGTCATACACATGTGGGTCAATGACGTGTAAGGATTTTCAACAGGCAAATTTAAAATCTAGTTTCTATTGAACTTTTACAATGTCATGTGGATAAATCTGTTTGACATTTATATTAAGTCAAATGTCATGTGGTGCGACATAGAATAATTTTAAAATAGTTTTATTTTCCATGGTTGGGATGTTAATCTAAATTCTGAGTCATATGAACATGATACTGATAATTTAAAACATGAAAACATGAGATTTAAAAAAATGGACACGCTCTGACAATATTTGTTTGAATATTATGGGGGAAATATCTATTTAAGAAAGATGAAATTTCATTTAGGACTAAAAACACTTCAGAAAATATGACAAAAGAGAAAGAAAATAAATGTGATTAGATTTAGACTCATTTTAAAGAAATTTTAAAATCATCATTTAAGTGCGGACAGTCGCACCACATGAACATTTTAACACTAAGTACAAAAAACATGATGAAGTTTCATGTGGGACTAAAAACACTTCAGAAAATATGACAAAAAATAAAGAAAAATAATACATAAATTATAATAAATCTTAAAAAAAAATAAAAATCTAAATTATAAGAAGTTTCAAAATTTGCAGGGCGGACCGTCGCACCACATGACGTTTTAACACTTTTAGTACAAAAAACATGCAGAATAACTCATGATTTCTGATAAAAATATTTGGTTTCATGCAGGTCAGAGGTTCTACAGGTATGTGGGAAATTATTATGAAATTTGAACCTTTTTAAATGAAGAAATTGCAACAAGACACACGTCATGTCATTGACCCATGTACGTATGTAATTCGTATGAATTTTGCATAATATATTACTTTTAATTTAAAGTACACGCAAAGGAAAGTAAATAAATGTCTATACGAGGTGGTTCTTTTCTGTCTGGTCTGTTTTGTATTGCAATCACTCACCGAGGCAGTGGTTGAAAATGATCATAGGGCATCACCTCCTTGAATCCGTCGCTGCAGGAGACACAAGAATAAAACAAGACTTTAGGTTAAATAAGGCTTATCCTACACAGAAGGACATGGAGACAGCTGCTCCTGCACTGCTGATGGGGCACTATTCTGACCTCTGGGATAATACTATGAACAGCATTCAGATTTAAAATGCAAATTAAGCATTTCAGACCGCCGTCTTTAGCCTATTGATCCTTCTCTGTATCGATCCACAGGTTACCGCAGTTAATAAACAGTTCACGTCGTTTTTTTTTTTTGCTGGAAGCCAAACGAAAAACTGAGGATTTAGAAGAGGCCCGGAGGCAGATTCAGACAGCGTCAAGGTTAAGTCCCGGTCTGAGGTGAGGTCAGCCAATCACAAGCCGTTACACAGATGGGATCAACCAATCAGAGACCATTAAAGGGCCAAGGTGAGCGGTCAGTCGGGTTTTAGAGACGCGCAGGGTCAGAACGGGTCAGCGCCAGAAAGAGCCTTGGATTGATTTCACGTTCTCCTGTTTAAATTTATAAAACAGTGACTTATAACGTCAATCAATCAAACTCCAAACGGATTTATCCCATTTTTTATAACTTTAACTTGCAATTCTCTGACCATGAACTATAAAAACACACATTCTGCAAATAGATATGAGTGTTTAAAGATATTTTCGTAAATCAATAAATGCAAGACAGAGATTTATAATGCCATTGTGTGGAATATTTCACATTTTTTAACATGTCCATGAGACAGAAAACATGCATAGGGCACCTGTAATTATTTGGTTTAAATTCCAGCGCAAAAAAAGCTGCAAACATGAATATTAAGCTTTGATTAAGACTTCTTACTCTCCACAGTGTCCAAGATTGAATTCAAGTATCTATAACTTACAATAAGAGGAATGAATGAAAGAAAGAATTCAATGCCACTTTATAATAGCTACTCTTAGTAAAACATGAACCAGTCCTGTCTAATGTTGTATTCTTGCTGTATGTTGCAAATAAAATAAGATAAATACATAAATAAAACATGAACAAAGACTCATAATAGAGACAAATAGATTTCGGTGAATGATTCAGGCTTAGTATAAACAGAATTAATACTTACTAAGCCTGAATCATTCTTAATAAACTATTCATTATCTGTCTTTGTCTTTATTAATGCTTTAGTTTTCAGACTAAATGGACTCTGTTGGTGAGTGTACCTCTCCGGGCAGGGCTCCAGGCTGCACTCCCTCAGCCTGGGAGTGGGTTTGGTGTTTTCGGGGAAGCTGGTGCAGTGGTGCTCCGGGACGGTCAGGTTTGAGCGGATGTCTGTGCACTCGGCTGAGTTTAGCTGGTATCCTGAACAAAGCAAAGGTAAAATGTGGTTGATTATTTATTTATTTGACTTTTATCTCACGGTCCATGAGGGTTTCAATGTCGAACGGTCGTGCATTAATACTGGAGAACGCACAGGAAGTCCACAAACAGCCAAATAAAACATTGACCTAACTGATATTTTGGACATTTAGAGACAATAAAGAGAACATTTACAAGTGAGACATTTCAGTTTGTAGCCGTGGTATAAGGTATAGACTGGATAAAAGAAGTGGACTAAATAAGTGAGACGTTACCCATAGTACTGCTCAAATCAGGCTCACGATGTTTATGGTTACAGGAGCGAATCTGGAGCCAGGATCTATGTTTCTGGAGTCAGACTCTATGTTTCTGGAGTCAGACTCTATGTTTCTGGAGTCAGACTTTATGTTTCTGCAGCCAGACTCTATGTTTCTGGAGCCGGACT
>JACN01143707.1:0-16357 GCA_000787155.1 Scartelaos histophorus | reverse complement strand
AGTAGTAGTAGTAGTAGTAGTAATTCAAACTTATTAATCTTTTTTTGGATACTCAAAGACAAACAAATAAAAATGTGCCCAATTAAATTTAAAAAATAGAAATTAATCATACCTAATATGAATTATATTATTTTTTGTTAGTTTTTCACTTTAAAAAGTACAGAAAGGCTATCAAAAGGCTGGACCAATAGGCCATACTGAGAATAGTAATATTCTAATTACCTTGTGCATGATGATTTTGCGTTGGGCTGGCTCTGCCATGTCAATCATCCTTTGCACCACGTAGTTGGCATACTGGTCCTTCATCATGCTGTAGAGGGCGCTGTGGGGCCCATCCTTCTGACAGCACACCTCATCAATCAGCAGGGCTCTCTCAGCTCGCGACGAGTGGATCACACACTTCTCCACCACATTACTGAGGGTGAGAAGCAAAAAGTGAGAAGAGACTTCAAATGGGAACTAAATACTAAATCCACTGCACTGGCAATTGTGGACATGGATACCTGATCGACCAAATGTGAAAATTCTATGAAATTAAACAACTTCCTTCTAAAATGATATGCAATTTATAGAATACATATTTGTGCACAAATGAGTTGAATTTTTGAGCAAGAAAAATATTATTTAGAAAGTCGTTTAAAGTAATAATGCAGAAAAAGAGAGTCAAAATTGTTAACTGGAGTTTTGGGTCAATATCAGGATGGGTAATCGTGCCAGTACAGTCTCATAATAGTGTTCCCTAGTAACAGTGCTTTTCTTTAGCCCACACCGACCTTGCAAACTTGTGTTGGCTCAGCACCAGCACCTTCCCTCGCACCTCAGCCACGATCTTGCTCTTGTCCTCGGGCCGGCCATGCTCCAACACATGCTGGATCACGTAGTTCCCGTACTGGTCCTACAAGGGGCAGAGTGGGACAGGTAGAGTGAGCAAAGCACAGCAGAGCTCACTACATCGGCTCACATCAGTAAGTTCATGCACAACTGTCCCCTGTGGGCAGAGCTGTGACAGAGCATGCATGTCTACAGGTACATGAAGGAGTGGCGCCCCCGTGTGGCTGTTTGAGTTCATCACTGCAGAAGGTCAGACAACACAGAGGCTGCTGGTCATACCTCACAGGAGCGACCAGCAGCGCCTTGCCCCTTCACAATCTCAGACAAAAGAGGGAGGAAGCAGATGGATACAGAAAAAAATACTTAAAAGTATACATTTTATTCTTAAACTTCATACACTTGACCTATGTGTATCTTTACTGATTACAGTTAGAGTGGGGAGGGGGGACGACAGGGTTTTCACTTGAAACATTAAGATTTTCTGGGCCATCTACGGTGAACTACGACCCAGAATTTATCTGTCCAGACAGGATATCGGGTGAGCCTATATTTGGAAACCGATATCTGATCCAGCAAATTTTTCAGTGTCAGTGCCAATATCCAATAGCTTTATTAAAGAGATGCATTGCTGGTTACCCAGCAATTACCCAATCAGAAAGCAGAATGAGCCTCACATGAGTCTACATAACTGACCTGAATAGTCACTCCCTAAACCCCAGCACCTACAGCCAATCATGAGTCAGCGCTAGTGCAGCTTCTGCAGCTCAGGGAGGGAATTCTGGAGGTTCTGAGCTTCACATGAGGCCTGAACATAAACTGAGAATGAGACACACATGAACGTGTCCATCTGCCGGGTTAAGGCTCTGGAGACACAGGTTCAGTTGTGACTGTGGTACCTTTATTTAAACTTAAGATCAAAGGCTACATGCAGTTCCTTTAAAGTGTGACTAAACACCAAATCAACTTTTGCTATGGTGTACATAGTTATATTACTAGTCATTACTGTTACAAGTCATTTTGATGCAAACTTGGTTCACTTGCACATTTGTGCAATAGTTCTAAGTTTAAGAATTGTCCTCCAAAACAGAACCACAAGTAGCCTGATAAGGACAGTTGAAGCCACACAGGCAAGTGGTTTAAGTAACACATTTTGGAGTTTCTTTTTAACCTGAATCACAAAAAACAAGCTATGATTTCATAGTTGTCCAGTTATAACCGTGAAAGTAGAGTGGGTCGAGTATGACACAAGACTCATGCATACATTTTTTATGTATCCATCTTGAGAATTTAGAAAATTTGCTTCCAAAACATCTCCTTGCTTGTTGTTCTAATTGGTTTGTATAACACATGATGTGCAATCTGTAATTATTCCTAAAATCAAATACAAAGTTATGAGAACAAACTGAATGAAGAGATGTTTTGGACTTAAAATGAGAAAGTAAAACTGTTATTGTGTTAAAAAGGAATTTTAGGCCTGTCACAAAAAAAAAAGATATATACATGCATACATATATTGCATAGTATATGTATGCATGTATAGAATCATGACAGATTGATTCAAACCTTAACATTTTAATTGCCTAACTATATGAAATGTATCATCACAAAAGTAGATTTGACAAAGGAAAAAAAAAACTCAATACCAAGATGATGACAAAAATTGACGTAACTTAAATAATGGGGTACACCTAGTACCAGTCTACAAGTTGTGATTTAGATTAAGATCTAGGGATGCAACAATCCAGCCTTTCAGTTACTATACCGATTTCCATACTTTAAGCATCTGCTGATACCAGATATGAACTGATAAATGACTGAACCTTTAAACAAAAATACAATTTGACACCTAACACCTAACACTAGAACAGCTTTGTACAAATGAAAAATAAAACATTTACTAAAACATTTACTAATTGTAGTCAGTCAAGAAAGTCTCATAGCCTAAGTACATCAATTTATATCTCAAACCAGGATACTGGCTGAACAGATATTTGATACAGGTATTAGATTGGTACATCTATTTTAAGCTTCTAAGCTAAAGCTTGTTTGAAAAGGTCCAGTTGTGTCCCGTTCAACCGGTATTTCTAGCAGATCTAGGTTATGTCATCAGTGAGTATCTCGGTATTGATTTTTTTTTACCCCACTATGAAATAATATAATTCAATGCATTAATGTGCATTTGTACTTCACGTTTACTGCAAAACTAAGCAATAGGTGGGGAAAAAAAAGAATTCCTTGTGACAGGCCTGCCAGTTGTGAAGAAAATTAAAGCCATTAAAAAGATAGAAAAGAGATGGAGGAGAGGAGTGGAGAGAGAGGCGCCCGCTCAGAGGCAGATGTCCTGACCTTGAACAGTGCATCACGGGACACTGAATAATATGATTTGGGGGTCATCTCCAATGAAACGCCTTGATATTTCTGATGGGATAAGTGAAGGGGGCAGTGTGATGACAGCTACAAAAGTACGAGTATGTACACAACACAAACAATGGCTCTATACATACACTCATATAATGAGTCTGTACAATGAGGACTCATGCAGGTACAATACAACAGGATAAATCTTTCACACAAAGCTACACTCAGAATTTAACCCTGAAATGTTGAGTTGGTGCTAGTTTTAGTCTCACATGTGTGAGGATCCTGCATCTGTCATGAGCAGTCTGGTCACCAAAACTATATCAACTATCAGCTCATGTCTGTTCTACTTTCGTACATAAACAGATTTGTGCATTCCAAACACCTCAAGACTGCACTTATACTGATTTATACTGTCATGGTGCTAAAAGTCAGTTTGAGACTTGACGCATCTGTTGGAAAAGAAGTGAGAGAAGCATTTATTTTTGTTGTGCAGCTGGTTCTAGTCACTTTTTTTCAGTTTAGCTTTCACTATTGAGGTGTGTTCACTACTGCCCCCCAGTGGTTAGCACATGTACGCAGCTCTTGCTAAGATTCCACATGTTCTGAGGACCAGATTCTGGACAGAAGACTCTGCATGGGTCTAGAATGTAGAACATAAATGACTCATATTGTTAAGTTAGAACATATGGAGTAGATTTTGAATTTCAATACTCATCATGTGTACAATGTCTTTACAATAGTGGGAAGAATTTTGACATTTTTTGTAACAAGGTTAAATATTTGAGCTGTAGATGGTAGAATAAGTAATAAATAAAAGACAGCATAACATATTTTAAAGCATGGTTAATCTCTAGAGATGTACTGAAACTGTATTACTGTGACAGGCCTAGTCATGAGAGACAAATCTGGTGGTAATCTAGAGATGCTCCTCCTTGTTTTTAAAGTCATACATCTCCCAAATGTGTTATGCATGTATGTAACTGTCTGCCATGCTAGTACTGCGTACACCAGTACCAAAGGTATTTAGAAGTTGTACATGCTAAATAAACCCTGATAGAGGAGTCAGGAGGAGTTGGCCATCAGACTGAACCACAATCAGAATGCATAAGGTTTGTCTGTCTGAGCAAAACCAAATCTACTGAGCAAATCTGAAATCTTTTTCTATTACTTTCCCTCCTCATTTTTATCCGTTTATCTACATCTAAGCCAGTTTCCTTTGCACCTTCCCAGTCTGCCCTAATGAAGCCAGCCTACAGCAGACAGCCAGGCTGGTATTCGGGTAGGTGTCTAGGCTCACCTGTCCCAGCTGCTCTGAGTGTTGGTGCAGCTCCTCCAGGATGGGCAGGGTCTGCTCTTGAGTACAGTGTTCCAGGATCCTCTGGATAACTCTGCAGCCGTATGGGTGAGTGGACAGCACAAACACCTGCACAAAGCACACAACCACACACATCATCATCATCATCCTTATCGTACTTTTCGGATTATAAGCTGCTACGTTTTTCTCGCACTCGGCTTATACAACAGTGCAGCTAATATATGGATGGATAATTTGTTTGCGGTCACAGCGAATGTGTGCGCAGCCTGAGTGCAAAAAACGCTGCTGTCTGTGCAGTGAACACATGGATCTGGAGTTAAAATTAAGTTGCAGCGTTAACTAGCAGTGATGTCAGCACTAAAACAGAAATGTGAAATCTGCTGAAATCCTATGAGACACTGACAAGATACAAGATACAACAGCGGCTCTTTGTCCAGTAGAGCACAGGGAGAGACAGGGGGATGTGCAGAGGAAGATGCTCGTTTGATTGGGTTTTCAACAGTTATTTTGTGCTTCACGCAGACACCCCACACATGAAGAAATGCAGATAACGCAACTTTTAAGTTAAAGGCAATCGATCTGTCGAAGAAGGACACAGAGCTGCATCAATGAGTCGATGGTGAGACGGTGGCGACGGCAGCCTGACGAACTGACTCAATGCAATGCCAAGAGCAGACGGCCCGAAATTGAAAACGTTCTTGAAGATGTGTACACCTGCGGCTTATACATGTACAATAACAAAATTTTGTTGAAATTTTGCTGATGCGGCATATATTCAGATGTGCTCTATAGTCCGGAATTTACAGTACTCGCTTTTGTTATGCCACCTGACTTGTCCAAATACAAGACGATTGTATGTGAGCTGCTAGTATAAGCCTTATGTCCTCATGGCCACCACTGCTGGGTCCATGTAGTTCTCTTGACCAGCATATGATCTAAGAGTAACTCTGTCCCAAAGCAGGTATGTTACCTGGAAGAGATTTACAGAATATTGTCACTTGATATTAAACAGCATGTAGCCTAGCCCAGTGTGGAGTCTGACCTGTCCCTGGAAGGCGTCGATGATGAACTGTAGAGCCTGGGGCTGCACACACTCGATGCACTTCTGCACCACGTGGTTCCCATTCTGGTCCTTCACACACTTTAGCACGTGTCCGTCCAGCTCCCGCACAATGTCGCTCTGAGGAGAGGGACCAGTTACTCTCAAAGTCCCTCCACACACGCACGCGCACACGCACACCACACACACACACACCTATAACACAAGTGGAGAGAAGAAGAAGGAGTGCCACTTACAATTACCTGCTGCTCGGAGGAGATAGACTCCAGAGCCTTCTGGATGACTCGACAGCCATACATCTGCAGGGCCAGAGGCAGCACATGTCCTCGGATCCGAGTGGCCAGGGCATGCTTCTGCTCCGAGCTGCCAAACTAAGAGGACACAGCACTTCAGGCAGAACAACCAGGGGCAGAACAAGTACCCACTTTTGTTTTATTGTTCTGTTAAACAGCCTGTCCCTAACTTGTTCCCATGTATGTGAGCAAAATGAGTCTTGCCCTAGTAAGCAGTATAGGCAGCTCATGGTCAAAAATGTCTGCTGTGTACTGTATTGTCCAGTACTCAGGTATGTGTGCTAGTGCGTTAGTTCTTATCTTTACAGTCACTGTAAATCTGGTCCCTAAATGTTGTGGAAACGCACTTATAAAACTGAATAATTAAAATGATTGGTAAGCATAAAGTATGTGAGGAATAACTTCTGACGACTGCAAACTAATAAAATGTGAAAAACAAAACTAGTTAAATAAAAAAATAAAATAAAAAAAAATAAAAAAAAGTATAAAAGTATTTCATGACAAAAAGAGGAGTAACAACATTTGAATGGGAGCACTTTATATTCAATAGAAACAGAAAAGTCCTTCAGCAGTACCTCAAAGAACTTCTGGATGACATAGTTCCCAAAGACATCAGTCATGAGTTGATATGCAGCTTGTAAGATCTCCCCGAAAACCATCTGCCTCTCAGCAGGTGTGGCCCGCTCCAGCTTCTGTTGGATAAACCTAAAGAGGAACCATCAGAACAGTCAGAGAGCATTGCACCAGAGCCAGAGAAGAGAAAGAGGAGGCAGCTTCAGCCAAATCATGTGAAGTTAACATGGAAAACGGCAGACTTTTTTAAAAATCAATATTATGATTTAAAATGTAAAACACAATGATCTAGAGATTATAACTATAGGAGAGACACAAGAGTAGTTTAGAGGAGTTTAGGGGTATCACAATTTAAAAACATCACATCCAGCTTCAACTAAACCATGCGCAGGTCTTATGCTAGTGTGAGAAGCACTGTTGCAGACTGGTCCTATACTTGACCTAGATCCGTGCTGGTCTTGGGAGAACTCCACCATGTGGCCGGGCAGGTCCCTGAGCTGCAGGTTAGGGAAACGGTTATTCCTGAAGTCTTCAAGGAGGCGGCTGCGACCAGAGGGCATGACGTCAGAGCGGCTGTAGCGGGGTCTGGAGGGAGGAAAGAGCTGGCTGCTAGAGTTAAAAAGGCTGGATGTGCCCCCCGCACTGCGATACTTGGCCTCAGCACCAGGAGCAGCAGAGATGTAGCGCCCACTGCCATTGGTTAGACCTCCTGTGGGTATAGAAGGACAGGAACCAAACATGAGCAATGTCTGACTACAAGAGTCAAACTGATTAGGAGTCGATTTAATCCATAAATTTGATTTCTCTGTAGTTTGTGCACCAAATTGTTGATCTCACTAAAATTAACACAGAAATTATGCCAAAAAAACAAAAACAAAACAAAACAAAACAAAACAAAACAAAAAAAAACAATGTTGCAATCACAACTGAACTTAAGTTATTAGCCTGCAGATGTAGATTCAGTCCATTTTGTTTAGGAAATTCTTAAGAATAAGGCTCATTTATAATCTACGAATGAGACTCAAGGATACAGGCTTCTGTCCGTCATCTGGTCCATATGCTGAAGCTTGTGTAAGCCTAGCAATGGAGTCATAAATGTGCCAAGTTCAAGGGACAATAGAAAAGAGTACTAGCAGATTAAAAAGATGTTTATCTTTGTCAATCTAAGTGGGACAAAAAAAAATAGTTCTATTAAAAAAGTAATCTAATGGAAACAATTGTAGTAATTTGATTAATAAGCTATTTAGCTTGTGATGATGTCAGGTGTTGCTCACGGTCGTCTAAGTAACGCTCAGGGAGTTTGTGTGTTTGCTCAGACACGTGAAAAATTAAAGGGAACATTGCTTGAAAAGGTTTTATATTGACCCTTTGAGTGAATTGCTATGCACATATTCATCGTTGTCTTACCAAGGTGCAGACTGGAGGAGGAGCCGTGTGACGAAGGCAGTGAGGGAGGAGGGGTGAGCGGAGAGTGTCCTGGGGTGAGTCCGATGGGGCTAGGGGAGGAAGAGTAGCCCAGGCTGTTGTAGAAGGGCTGGCCGATGGGCGTGAGACTGCTGCCCCCGCGCTTGTACAGGTCTGACGTGGCCAACAGGGAGTCCCGCCTAGTCACACTGCTGCTGCTCGAGCTGGACACTGCACCACAACACAGCATGTTCAGCTTGAAAAAACAATTATTCAAATAGCCATGGTTTTCAATGAGGCTGCACTCAAAATACTGAATAATAAAAACATTATTACAGTTGCCATAACAATCGACAACCCTGAAAAATGTTTAAAATGGAGCCTAGAAAAAAGGAAGCTGAAACCAAAGACCATATTTCAAAAATACAGATTCATTCTAAACTTCATCTCAAATTTAAGCTTTTAAAAATCAGCTTTCAAAAAACCTGAACCAACTTATTATGGATTTAGCCAAATTTGTCATGAAATACAATTACGCTACCTTTGACAATGACTTTTTCCTTCAAGTTTCCAGCACAAGCATGCGAACAGTCTGTGCACCCAACTATGCCAATTTATATGCAAGCTTCTTTGATAGACATCTATTATGAGCAGGGTTAAATACAAATTTATTTTCAAACATGATTAAATGGTTTAGATATATAGATGACCTTTTTGTATATTTAATGGCAGTATTGAAGAGCTGGAAAGCTTTGTGTTGCTTCTACACAGTTTTGACTCCACCCTTCAATTCACCACACAATTCGGCTTGGACAAAGTAAGATTTTTGGATATGTTGGTAAAAAAGGGCAATGACAATATTATCACCTCATTGTATCGCAATAGCTTCCATCCAACTCCACTAAAAATGTATTGATTAAGAAGAAATTGTAATTCCACTGAGGACTTTATTCAGCAAGCCACCGACATGACAGTTAGATTTCAGCAACGAGGGTATCCTGTGTCTCGGGTAGACGATTCTTAAGAGCAGCCTCTTCATAAGTCCCAAGCAGATTTATTTTTTAAAAAGTACCAAGAAGCAAAGAAAACAAAACAATATTCTACCCATACACCTGCTATTAATTCCATCTTCTTTAAAATATTGGCACATTTTGAAATCAGACCTAGAAATCTTAAATGTTTTAAGATTTTTGCCTCCTTTATTGACAAAGAGTGGAACGTGCCAACTCTACAAAAATATCCAAATCATCCTCCCAATCCCTGTTAAACCCTTTACCCCATGGCAACTACCGCTGTGACAGTTGTGCTCAGTGCAACAATACAGCCAAAACTAACCACTTTTTACACCCCAACACTGGGAAGAAATATATCATCAAGTGTTATCACATGTGCATCTACAGATATTGATATGTCCATGTGGCCTTGCTTATATAGGCAAGGAAACTTAAACAGAGAATCGGTGAGAATAAAAGATCCATCAGAAGAATGACAGATTATACGGTAGCAGTGCACTTTAATGACCAGACATGATATTTGTTCACTCCGTTTCTGTAGCACTGAGCATGTCCCTCCGCCACCCACAGGAGGAGACCACAACCGTTTACTCATACAAGGGAGGCAAAATCAGCTTTCAAAAATTAGCAACACAAAAGTGGCTACAAGTAGAAGTTTTAACACAACCATTTTTGCCTGAGTCCAGAAAAAACACTTCTTTGCAAAACTGTGAATCTTAGAGTATATGTCTGCATGACTGACTATTAGCCAGTTAGCCAATCAGAGAAACACATGGTCAGTCTCTTTTCAAAACAAGGGACTGAAAAACAATGCAGCTTTCTGTTGAATCAATGAGCAAAGCACTAAACTCTGTTCAACTCAGGGAAGAAATAATAAAAACAGAAATAAACAAACTGACTGAACAGGACCCAGCTCCAAGTGGGAGGAGGGGGTGGTGACCAGCCTGATATCCCCCTGTTTATAAATATGAATAGGATTCTGGACTTGCCAGGCAAGCAACATTTAAAAAACAGTAATAAAATTGTACTGACCAGAGGAACCAAAGCCTCCCAGAGCCGACCCCAGCCCCACACCGAGGGAACCCCCAGTGCTGCTGAAGCCCAGGGAGGAGCTGTGTGGAGGAGCAGAGCTGTGGGAGAACAAGGAGCTGCTCTGGGATGTGTTAGGCATAGAACCAGAGCCGTAAAAGGAGGAGGAGGGCAGACCGCTGCTTGGAGGAGGGGGCTGCTGAGGGGGCTGAGGCTGGGGCTGAGGCATGGAGCGGTACAGGCCGTTGGCTGGAGGTCCTGACATGTTGTTCCCAGAACCCGACGCAGACACTGCTGCTGGAGATGAGAGGGAAACATGTTATGCACTGTATTATTCTTTATCTGTTTGTGGGTTTTAGAGTGGTGACGAATTGATGACTGCTGTCATAGAATTTAACAATTCAAGAAGCAAACGCTCTTTTGAATGGCAAAAATGTCACCCATCTACCATCAATAGAATCAAATGCATAAGCAATTGGCAAATTGCAAAAGCGGCAATCATCATAATTTCTTCCACAGCCAACAAAATCTCCTGCCTCATTAAGGCGACAGAACTGAATTTTGACAGCATTATGTTGACAGCATTATATTCTTGCCCTAGAGCTGGCACATGTTTTGAGGTGTGACTCACCAGCCTGTGCTGCTGCAGCTGGGTTGATAAGGAGGGGGGTCTGGACCAGTCGGACCGGACCTCCCAGACCTGTCCTGGCTCCTGGTCCCATCACCAGGGCCCCAGTCTGGTCGTAGTACGCTGCAGGGGCTAGTACCTGATAGCCTGCACAAGAGATTTCACTGTAAAGACAATACCAAGCTTCTGTTTGGCTTCTACCATTAAACTAAAATGATAATTTATGAAAAATTCAATTTTAAATCAACAGATATACTGTTGCCATGAAGACAATTATTAACTTTATAATAATAATATATGGATGGACATAGCTAACGCGCTAGCCGCCATGTGCCATATAGGAAATGCTCCAAGAGGCTCTTCCGGCTTGTCACCCCTCTCTCTGTAACAGCTACTGTGAGCCTGGTCATTTTGGGCTTAAAATGTTCTTATTACAAGGTTGTATGGAGGATTTTTATTGTGTTTCAAATTGTCAGTGATAGCATTACAGACATGCAGTGGCCTTGTAATTATGATGACCAAAACAAAAAGAAAAGAAAATCCATCAACTGTGGATGTGGTGGGGCCAGATAAACATGTTGGGGTTGGGTTGTCAATCAAACTCCCTAAGCTTCAAGCGTAAATCTCTCTCTGGCATGCTGGGATTACTTGGTTTACGTTTGGCTCTTACACACTCCACAGACGCAAGACACTGTTTACTAAACCAATGCAGCGGTTCTTAACGGCTTTTTCGAGCTGTAGCTTCCTCAGAGTTTGCACAAAGTTTGTTGCAAAGGCAGACAAGAATCCATGACCATTTCACCGCAAAAGAAAATCAGTTTGAGGTCGCTGAAAGGAGAAGAGAAGGGGAAAAGGAGCGAAGCTCGACAAAGATAATGCCATCACAGAAGCAGACGAGGGTCTAAAGACTGACGGATTGGAGCCAAATTACTTCTGGACAGGTAACATCTGCTTATTATTGCAAAACATTCTTTATTTCCAAGAGCTTGACAGACGTTTTTCAGGACACGGATGCGATATCCTGTATCTGAAAACATGAGTTTCAATGCAAAGAAAAAGTCTGTTTGGCGCTGCTTATTGTATTAATAGCTTGTTAATTGTATTTACAAGTGCAGCGATCAGGAGTGAACTTATTTTCTAGGATAAACTACATCATTAAAAACGAAAATGTAAATCTAAAGTAATCACCAAAATTTGACACAGCATACATTACTCTCACACTCATGACTTCATTATAACTCTGAATGTTGTTGCAGTTAATATTAATAAAATAGTAATAGATAACAGTAGCAGCCGAACCAATAGTGCAGCGGCTTTTGGTGTAAAGAGGAGGTGGGATCTGTTGGGGCTGGGTGCAGCATTTAAAAAAAAAAGGACAAACAGTCACTGTACTCCTCATTCCTTGGAAAGTCCTCTATACAACCTTTAACCCGCTGACATAATTCAGAATTTTTTTGGGCCATTTTGGTCATCAAAAAAAAAAAAATCTGTTTATAACTTCTCACTCTGTAACTGTAAGCATTGTGAGCCTCATTTGAGCGATGCTGAATGCTATGGGTGATGTCACGCTTGCTTAGACTGTATAAAGAAGTGGTCTATAGTTTCAGGCAACTATATTTCCACCTCCAGCTTGAAAAACTACCCCAGAAGGCCACACACTGGTAATTCCTACTTGTGACCCTATGACTATCTCCCAGTTCAATGGTAATCGCACAAAGAGTGCACTGACCTGACATGCCCGCATATGCCAGTGCAGGGTTAGCAGCAGCAGCGGCTAAAGACTCCTGCTGACTCTGCTGACTCTGCCCCGGAGTCAGGGGCCTCTGAGATCCTCCTGTGCGCATCACCTGCAACAAGACACAGCGCTCAGATACACACATGCTGCTAAATAACACAAAGTATTGTTAGCAAAAAAAATAAATAAATCAACTATACTGTAAATAATAAAATGTCTGCAAAAACATGGATCTTTCCCAAAATGTTGCATATAACAGGAAGCTGAAATTAAGATTCTAAATAAATTATAGCATTTTGCAACACCCACCCTTTTACAAGAACACCATTTAATTGCTGCGCTGCTCTCAGAGTGCATTACCTGTGGCTGTCCGGTGGCTGGTCCCTGATTGGACGGCTGCTGGTTGGCGTTGTGGTTGGCAGTATTGGTGGCCTGTTGCTGGAAGAGGTTAGCGGGGTACACCCCCCATGGCACCCCATAGTACTGAGGTGGGACCACTGTGGGGCCTGGGGAAAACACAATATGAGCAACAAGCCCCAATAGGACTGCTGTCCAGTCTGTTTGCAGCTACCAGTTATGAGCATCTCCAGTCTACTGAAAACCTTTGAAAATAATTGTATGTTTCACTAAAAGGGGTTATACTACTTTTATTGGGTATTATGTGCTGACACATAAGATATTCAGATCACCATGTTACCTTTTCTCAAATTGAAACTCCTATATTTGCCAGAAAACATTTCATAAGTTTCACTTTTTTTTGACGCTCGTCTCCCCTTCCTTTGCTCTCCATATTAAGTCACTCCCTTCGTCAGAACAATATCATAACACAATCAGCGTGCATTTTGTGTTGTGTGGGAGCATGGGTGATGTCTGCTTAAGGGCTGAGCATTGTTAGCTTTACCATGCACTGGTTTCTGTTGTGAAAAGTGCTCATAAACTCATCATGGTAAATAATAAGAATTATTTAAATGCATAAGGTAAGTGAAAAGTAACTGGACCACTACAAACCTTTTGAAATGAACTAGCTCTGTAACATTTTTAAAAACAGTACAAATCAGGTACAGCACCTTTAAGTTGACAATTTAGTGTTGTATCCATCAGCCATCTTGAATTCTGTATACTCCTATTACAAGTTGCAGTATATTATCAGTTGATGTCGATACTCAATATGATTCAAGATTTTTTTTGTGTTTGTGCACAGAACATACAGACAATACATGATATGAATGATAATAAAATAAATTAATTAAATAAATAAAGAAGGCCCACAAACACATCTTAAGTTAAACATAGAATACTGATATTAGCAAACATCAGTTATAAACCAAAGCAGGAGGCCAAAATATCGGATATCGCACCTACTCAAAAAAAAAATCATATTCCATTTATAAATACATGAAGTGGAGGGTAGACGGACCTGCAAGTGTGGCTGCTGCGGCCAGCCCCGCTGCAGTGTAGGGGTCGGCTCCAGGGGGCGCTGCATTGATGATGTATGGGTTTGGCACAAAGGCAGGAGCAAGGCCAGCTGGGAACACAGAGCTTTGAGTAAACAAAAATCTGTTTCTCTGTATATACAAGAGAAAAGTATATGGACCAATGAGGAAGAGGAGAGAAAGTCAAGGAGAAGAGCAAGAGAACAGCAGAGAATGAAGGAAGAGGAGAGAGACAGAAAGAGAAAGAGAAGAGAGAGATGGGCATGAGAAAGAAATAGGATAGGTGAGGCAGAAGGAGGAGCAGACTGACCAAGGTGCTGTTGCTGAGCTGCAGCCAAAGCATACTGTTGCTGCTGCGCTGCTGTAAGCTGCTGGACTGTCAGCTGGGAGGGCCTCTGAAACAACTGCACACAATGGCTGATTATACACATCATTATACACAAGGCTTGTAAAAGCAAACGTGTTGGCTTGGAACGGGTAACAAAATGGTAGTTTGCTCACACAATTCAAGTCCATTAATTGAGTTGTATTTATGTAGTTGCATCCTATGACAGATATTTTAATCATTACGTTTAAAATGGGAGAGGCATCTTCCCTTTACATTACTGCAACACAAAGCTCTGCTCTAGACTGCTTTGACCACAGTGCAATGCAGCACGTGACAGAGGAATTATTGTGTATGCTAAGTGGATACAAGACATCTGTTTAAAAAAAAAAAAAAATCATGCAAACATAAATTACTGAATGAGTTAATAACGAGGGGAATACTTTTTAAACATAGTTCATAGGTCTTAAACATAAATTTTGCACACCAAGTCTCATTTAAGGAGTTTTAAATTGATAGAAATGTATATTTTGGTTGGCCAGCAGATTCATTGTTCATACACTGTAGTAGCAGAAACTTGGTCCAAACCTGCTGCTGTGAGCTGTAGTCGAAGAGTCCCACGGGCGTGCCAGAGGAGTCCACTTGAATCTGGTTGCCGGCATAGTCAAACTGCAGGGACTCCACCCCTGGCTGCTGCTCCAGGCCCATGCTGGGGGTGGGATCCTGGCTGTGGAAGTCCTCTGTGGGGGGCTTGTTCTGCTGTGGGTTGGGGGGCTGCAGAGTGTGTGGGTGTGGCTGGCCCATCATTTCCAGACCGGGCTGAGGGGGACCCATCCTCTCCACCGCCTCAGTGGGAGAAGCCTGCCGACTGCCAGGGGTTGGGCTGCACACAGGGATAGAAGTGGCTCAGGACATTTCAGCACAATAGGTTGATTTATGCTGCATGTTCTAGACACATATGCATATGGATACGGATCAGCATAGAGACTTCTGACCGTCCTCTACATTGTTCCCTCCATAATCTGGTCCATCTCCTCAGAACATGTGGAATCTTAGTAGCAAAGCTGTACATGGACACAGCACGATAGTGAAAGCTCAACTTTTTGTAAAGTGAATAGGACCAGCTGTAAAACATTCTTGACACCTCCATGTTTGTTTATTTGTTACTCTATTTTGTCAGTTTTGGTAAATTTTCAAACTGGCTTTTCACTCCCTCTGAACAATCATGACATTAGAAATGTCATTTCTAATGTCTAATGAAAGTATAAATGGAGAGACAGTAACTGCACTTGGACCACACAGATCTGTTCACAAATGTATGGAAGGAGCATAAATGAACCTTAGGACATCAAGGAAGCAAATGTATTCTGGAAAAACGAAATGGCTGAGGCAACACATTTGGTGATATAAATGATGACGGGAGAAGCCATCATGAACCAATAAACAGCCAACTCATCCTTGTGCTCAAATGACCAAGCAAATAACCGACAAGAACAGCCATAGCTTGCATCATTGTTTGGATCCATCTAACTTACTGAGCTACACTGGGCTACAGCAGTCAGTCTATTACACAAAATGGACTCCTGTGAGCTTTAAGCCATGTTATAATGCTGTTACCTCCTCAAAAATATACCTGGAGTTCTGTTTTGTATTGTTCACACATATCACACATTCACGCATCTCCAAAACGCAAAATGCTGTTCCACCTTGTAATGTCATAAAACTTAAGTTTTACGATAAAGCTAAAGGTTTTACCTTTAGTTCAGAGATTGACAATTCTAGGGCTGAATAATCCAAATGATACTAGAGGAGGTGCATGGAATTTAAAAACAGAGCGGAGAATTTCCTGTATTACCACATGACATCACAAGGGTGAACAGAGTGTTTTTAGCTTCCTCCTCCACTCTGCACAAACTGAACTCTGGGGATCATGCATGACTGGAGGTTTATCCCTAGCGCCAAGTATCTCACTCACCACTGCATTCGCAGAGAACAGCATTGGTTAATATGTATTAATTAATTCATATTTATACTGTTTTCTATTCGTTGTTTTGGCTGCTAGGTCAGGTCTCACTTGAAACAGATTCTGAATCTCCATGGGACCTCCTGGTTAAATAAAGGTAAAATTATAAAATTTAAAAAAACAGAAAACAACTCCATGGTATGTTTGTGGTGATGAAACACTAACATACAGTTAGCCCAAATCATGAAGGTTATATCACTGTCCAAATATTTCTGGGCCTCTGTATGCCATCACATTGGATTTGAAATGAAACAACTACAATAGAATTTAAGTGAAGACTTTAAAAAATGGCTACAACTCCTACATAATTAATCATATTTTTGTCCAACCCCTT
>JACN01014197.1:0-11962 GCA_000787155.1 Scartelaos histophorus | reverse complement strand
ACAAAAAACTCCAAGTATGTTTTTTGAGAAGGAAAGAACATTCTAAACATAGGCTTAAACTCACACAGTTTTGCATAATCTTGGACCTTTAACTCTTCTCTCATCCAAACTTACATTTTCCATATAATCCTTGGCCTTTTACTTATTCAGCTTCTTTCTGAACACCACTGAACTACAGCAGATCAGCCTCTACATACCCACACACAGTCTGAAATCACATTACAGTTATAATTGGCTCTCAGGGGTGTTCAGAAGTATGCAGGCTCCTCCTTAGATCCAACGGCACCCTAATGGCATCTTAATATGTCCAAAACGATTAACCCAACCGCACAGACCCCGAGGAGTGAGAACGGTTAACTCCTAAGATAGTGATTTAGGCTCCCGAGTAGCAGAGGAAGAGGCAGAAGAAGAGGAAGAGGAGAAGGAGGTCTCAAAGTGGACTCTCTCAAATATTTATTTAGTCTAGACAGGCCTGATGAAGGGCCGCCTGGGTGCCATCCAAGTCTCAGCGTAAGATGTAGAAGTCATCAGTGCAGAATTATACGTGCGCTGTAATATCCGCTGGTTTGGTCAGGCGTGTAGGTCAGAGGAGGAAGTATTCTCCACACTATTTCCTCGTTTTAGATCACACATGCACATGCAAATTAGAATTAATGACTTTTAAAGGTCCTGTAGAATGTGAAATTGGCTCCTGTGAATGTTCAGCCATGTCATAATGTTGTTACCTCATTAAAAACAGACCTGCACTTGTGTTTTGTTTCATTCACACACGTTTGATTAACCCTGCAGTATTAGTCTCCAAAACTCTCTTCCACCTTGTGATGTCAGGTAGTTTTCACATTAACTGCTTCTTTTTACCTTTAGCTCCGTACATACTGGCCACTCCAAGACTGAAATGATCCAAATGATTTTAGAGAAGGTGCGTGAGTTAAAAGCACAGTGGAGCACTTCCTGTATTACCACATGACATCACAAGGTGGAACAGTGTTTTCTGTTCTTAGGGTTAAACATGTGTGAATGAAACAAAACACAACTCTGAAACACCATTATAATGAATCAGTGAGATCAGAAAATGACATATGGATCCTTTAAATAGTCAGAAAACATGTATTTTGCACAATTCAGATTGTTAAAATAATTACATTCTTTTTTATTTATTTATTTAATTTTTGATATGTGAATAGAGTTGTTGTGAACAGAATTTAATTGGAGATTTAAGTCCAGTGTTTATTGACTGGAGAAGTTTTATCTGTGACGCAACAAAATGGACAATATGCAAATGGAGAATTTTTTTTAGATTTAGAGAAGATGACTTTGTGTTGGTGGATTAATTAAACACATGTTAATGAAACTAAATAAAACTCCAGCATTATAAGAGTTATAAGGCAGAAAACAAAACAAAAAAAAGTATACAATATCTGTCCTGAAAAACTCAAATGACCATCTGACTGGTCGGCTCTGGTGATTTATGTCCAGTGCTCCACTTTACAATTGAAATGATCATTGTGTAGTTGCATATTCAGCACCTTCTGCTCATTCTAACCTGTGACAAAAGCTCCTAACAGCACCTGAACACCTCTGGGGAGAGACCTCCAGCTAGTTTCACATATCGTCACCTTCCTAAAATAATCGCCTAAGTCACACAAGTTTTCCTTTGGCAAAAAAAAGCCATAATTTCAATTTTGGGGGCAGTTTTTTGTGTTTCCTGAAAAACCTGAAAAAAATGACTTATGTGATTATTTTAGGAAGGTGTCGATATTTAATTTTGTTTAAAGCTCCCCTCTGAAACTTTTCCGGTTGTGTGTTAGACATCTGTTTGTTTCAATGAAAGAGTAACTTCTTTGCCTAGAATGTTCCACACTACGGCTTTAATTTCTGTGCAGACAAGCAGAACAAGTTACAGGTCAGATCTGTGTAGGTGACCTCGCTCACAGTAAGTATGAACGTGGTGTGTGTGTGTGTGTGTGTGTGTGTGTGTGTTCGATGGCGCCTCTGACTGGCAGCTCCAGTGATACAGGAAGTGCTCCACTGTGTTTTTAAACTCCGTACAGCTGCACTAGAATCATTTGGATGATTTCGGCCCCGGCACTGTCCATCTCGACTGAACAAAAGGCAAAAGGAACTTGAAAACTACACCACATAACCACATGTGTACCATTAGTACTATTAATTGTTGTTTTCATTGCACAAACCAAGGCCACGCACTGAAAACTCCCCACCCACATTCACACACCAAACAAAGCAACTTTAGACAACATTTCAGTTAGTGCCTCACAAATAACTTTCTTATCTATTGAGAATCATTTCAGATTCTTTCCATTCTTTGATACAGTTCTACAGTGTTTACCGGCCTTCAAACACAAAAGCCTCGCATTGTGCTGCTAGACAATATATTTTTGAGACACATTTCAGAAGAGTTAGAGCAGAAATCTTGACAAGAACATAACAGATAAAACGCAGCAATCACAGGTGACAAGAAAGCGTTGTACAATGTCTGGGAATGCCATGTAGCTGTCAGCGTTCCCACAGTGTGCACCAGTCACACTCTACGGCCTCTCTTTATTGTTGGATCTTATTGTTCTGCTTCTTTAAGAGCGTTGACAAGCTAGGCAACCGCTAAGCTATTGTGTCGATTAGCGTCCGTCAGGAGCCCCAGATCAGCCCTTATATTAAACGGCCAATAAAAAAGAGATGTATAGCGCCCGGACATGAGGACTCGGAGGGCCAATTAATGCCGAGTGAATCTTATGTTAAAGTGATGGGAGAGAGGCTGCAGGAAAGATACAAGCACTGGGAATAGAAGAGGAAAGGGTATTGGAAACTGGTGGTGTTTACAGGTGCACACAGAAGACCATGGAGATGCTAAATGATTCAGAAAATCAATAATTGTGTGAGCGGATGTCACAGTATAATACTAAAAATCTAGGTTCTGAGCAAATGACGGAAGATAACAGAGGATTTGAGTGACATGTGGAATCGTGGAGGTTCTGGGGTTTAAAACGAGGTGTGGCACGTCCATATTGGAAAAGCTGAAGCCGATACAAATGCATTTGCAGCTGAACGTTGCCAGTTACGCCGAAGAGTCCAAAACGCTGGCAAAAATCGATGAGATTGTGATTGACGCCCGATGTCTCTCAGCAAAATGATTAACAATTCAGGCCCTTGTAAAATATTAGAGAAGAGTGAAGAATAGTTTAAAACAGAGCCAAGGGTCACATCTTCAAACATATTCGGAGCAAAGGGTCACAGAGCAGCGGTTAATACTGTGGATTAGTTATATTCCACATTGATTTAATAGAGCCACTGCTAAGTAAAGTATTTTAACAAAGCAAGAAACCTGGATTTGTATCTCAATGTAATAATTAGGGATGCACCAATCCAGTTTTTCCAGTTCCGATACTAATAGTAATGTGACTAGAAGTATCTGTCAATATCCGATATCAACAGATACCAGTGTAGGGATTAAAAATGGACAAAAAAATGCAGTTCAGTTATTACAAAATTATGTTATGTAACTGTTACTTATCCTTCAAGTGACGACTGCTTTGTCTGAATAAAAGTGCAAACATTATGAGACTTTCTGGGCATCAGTAAAACATCAGTCTTATTATGTCCAGCTAAACCGATATCAGGGAACCAATACCCAATCCAGCAAATTTTCCTGGGTTGGTGCGATAATCGATACCAATATGAGTCTTGGCGCATCCTGAGTAATGATGCCATAGTGAAGTCATAGTGTTATTTATAGTATTAATTAAAATAAGCAGTAAAAAGTGTCAATTGCTGCTGTTCCAGTTTGGACCGTGGTGCCCCCTAGTGTCCAGGACCTGGACCCCTCCCTCCCTTCACGTCCTGGATTAATCTGTCCTCGTCCTGTTAGATTAGTAGTTTCCTTCTGCCAGTAGCTTTGGTCTACAGATTTACAACCTTATTGGCAGTGGATACGTCCTGGATACGTCCTGGCCATCTATGCCTGTCCTTCACTGTGGTTCTCCTTGAGGTTTCTCGGTTTTTTCCCACTGGGTTTTTTTTCTAGTTTTTTCTTGCCAATGAAAGAGGCTCTAAGGACAGGAGATGTTGGGACAATTATCCATTTGCCAGCTTGTTGTTGGACATTCTGTATTTTGGAATTATTGATTAATTATGAATTATTATATATATATATTTTTTTTCTTATTCTGCTTCATTCTCTGACATCTCTGTTTGCTAATTTAACAATTTTGTGAAGCCCACCGAGATAACTGCTGTTGTGATTTTGGGCTATACAAAAATAAATTGAATTGAATTGAATTGACCAGTTTAACAGAAGGGAGCTACAACAAAGTTATTCATTCTAACCACTACAGGTCAAATAAATACATAACAATAGCAAAACATCTCACCACAATTAGAAAAAAAGCTCCAGTGATACATATTGAGGCCAAAAATATATTGTTCCAGCATTGATATACTGAAGTCAATATAATAGATATGATACAGGGCGAGTGGTTAATCATGTGCAGATTTGAAGTGAGCTGGATGGATGAGCCCACAGTGCGTCTCAAGTGTGATCCAGTCAAACAGCATAGATGAGGTAGCTCCATTTAACTTTAATGTGATGAGTCCCGTGGCAGGTCAGTTAAATGATGGATATCAAATATTAACACTCACAAACAAGTGGAACTCAGAGGGGACCCGAGCTGCCACTCACCATCGCTCATCAAAACCTGAGTGATCTATGAGTGTGGACGGGCTCTGAGCACAGGGTCGTTTTAACACATTAAGCTCCAGGACACTAGGGGGAACCAGAGATGAACATACTACTACTGCAGGGATGGGCAAACTATGGCCTGGAGGCTAAATGCGGCCCGTAGATCCTTTTAATCTGGCCCCGCCCGAACTGAAAGTCAAGTTTTGGCGTTGGGGAATAGAATTTAATACATTGAATAGAAGGAGCAGGACAAATATCTGCATCTCCTACTGTTTTTGAAATACAGTCAGGATAACAGAACTCAGTGCTTTATACTGTTTTTGAAATACAGTCAGGATAACAGAACTTTCAGTGCTTTAAAATAGTATCTGTTAGTAATTAAAATAATAATAAAAAGAGTAATTTCAATAAACAGTAAACGCCACGGCAAAGACAGACATTTAGTTTGAAAGGATTTGTAATGATTTTCAGTTGAATTAAAGCCCACCTTTTCTACATATCCCATGTTATTATCTTTCGCTTTGAGGTGGATTATCAAAACGATCATCCGTCTGCTCCTGGTCCGGCCCGTCCATCAAATTTTAGAACCGTTTGTGGCCCGCGAGTCAAAAGGTTTGCCGACCCCTGTACTACTGTGTCTGAGACTTGTATTGTGAAACTATCTGCTATAATAGTCATGTTTATATCTGTTTAAATAGGCCTTTATTGTACTATTACCCAGAGTTGTGTTTTGCTTCATTCACACTTTTAAAAATGCAGTATGTAACTTTTTGGTTGGAGATCTTCCATGGATATGCCATTGCTCTGCTAGGAATATTCCACCTTATGACTTTAACAGCTCTTCTTCATATTTATTAAATTACTGGTGGGTTTACAACTCAAATTTACTCCAAGAAACAAGCCTTCTGACCGTCAAAAGGGACACCTCTCCACAGATCTGACTTGTAACTTGGTTTTCTTTGGTCTCCATGGAGATAAAAAGGTTTAATGCTGCACTGTGAACCATTCTGAACAAAGCAAAAACATATCCATGGTGATGTGCTCTCCACCAAAAAACACACAAATGCAAGATATCCTCATATGCAAGATGAGTTTTTCTTTCAGTCAAAAAACACTGTTTTCCACCTTGTGATGTCACGAGTTTTTAATCTCCACTTTCATTACGATCATTTGGATGATTTCAGCCCAGGAATTGCCCATATTGACTGAACAAAAGGTAACGGTAGCTCACAAAATACAACTCTGGGTATGTTCTAACATGGCTTAAATCTCACAAGAGTCAATTTTGCGTAATATGGGACCTTCTCTATTAACAGTCATTCATTCAGTGAGATTAAAAGTTTGAGATACACTTTTAACAGAAAAAAGCTACTCTAAAACTAGATACTCATTTAAAATATGAATATGAATATGTATATGGAGCGCTTCTTCAGTTGATTCTTTTAAGTGTCGTTTAAAAACATACTTTTACTCACCGACTTTCAACACAGTATGAGAGTTGTGTGGTCTTTTGACAGTCACTAGATACTCATTTAAAATATGAATATGTATATGGATATGGAGCGCTCCTTCGGTTGATTCTTTTAAGTGTTGTTTAAAAACATACTTTTACTCACTGACTTTTAACACGGCATGAGAATTGTGTGGTCCTTTGACAGTCAGAAAATTTTTTGCTATTTTTCTATTTGCTAATCTTAGTATTTTCACATTTTTTATAGACTTGCATTTTTATTTAATTTAATTAAATTTTATTTTGTTTAATTTTATTTACACCACCATTTTACACCACCTATTTTATTTTATTTTATTTATTTTAGGCTTCATTTTATTTAATGTGTTAATTTATATTGTGCCGACTCTACACGTCTACACTACTGTACTACATAGTGCTATATAAAACTGATGCATTATTATTTTTATTATTATTAACTTGTAATTCTAGTTTTGCGACAATGTTAACAATGTTTCTTTACACTGAGGAGATCCTTACAGTACTTACATATACAGTTATCTTATTTCCGAGTCTCATGAGCATCGGTTCAGAAAAGGTCAACGTACTGTCAACAAACTTGTATGAAAGAAAGTCTCTGCTGAATATAACTCTGCATTATGAACTTGACAAAGAATCCATCTTGACAAAAACAATATTCTGTACACTAGAGACATTGAGACCTCACTCAAAGCTGCTGGAACCATAAGTACATATACGAGGTTTTTACCAATTCACTGCTCCTCTCCCTTTGGCTCTAAGGGGTCACCCGGAGGTCACGGTCCAGCGTATATTCAGCTTGTTCGTGTTCTCTGGCCTTAAATAAGCAGAGGTACAACTGGTATAGGGAGTAAAAAAAATCATTTCAGAAGGAGTTTTGGGTTTGCACAGGGGTTTCAGAAATATATACATTTTCACAGGCTCAGACGTCCCCACTGTGCCCCAAACTGACACATGAAAATAAGTGAGTTAGTCCCCTGCTTCTGCCAACGCCGGCTTTTACATCAAGAATGCACAGGAGAGACGAGGAAGGACTGGTGGGACTAAAGGCGAGAGGCAAGTGTAATGGTCTGAGTAAAAGAAAAAAAAAGAAAAATCCTATTGTCATGGTCTCACGAGAAAAGTTTTGTTAGAGCAACTATTTCAATTAACCTTATTAAGCTTTTAGGTTTCAGATTCTAATGTGGTGATGTCAAATTTTCATGTGGGAATTGATTATATTGAAATGTAACCTCACAAATGTTGAACCTGATCATTTCTACACAGCGAAAAGTGTTAAAACTGAATCTCACGTAATCAATTTTAACATTTTCTCAGGGTTTATATGAGTCCAAGTTGTTTTACAGTTATACAAAAATGTTATTTAAGTAACATTCCTGTTTAACCCTGAATTCAAGAGTTATATTAAGGTTCTGAGAGTAAACGGATAACACTTTGTAGGGTTATCCGGATTTTAGACTTTATTGTAGTTAATTTAAGAAGAAATTATCTACAAAACTGGTTCAAACTGATCTTTTCTTGCGAGAGTTTGAAGTGGTGGGTGGGAGGTCCAAAATTAACACTAGGGAAAGTTGAATTAACTCCAACTATATCAAGTCTGGCAACTAAACCCAACTCGAACCTCCATTTAACTTTCAAATAGTTAAAATAGCACGTTTTGTCTTAAAAACAACTCATGTGGGAATTGATTATATTGAAATGTAACATCACAAATGTCAAACCTGAACATTTCTACACAGTGAAAAGTGTTAAAACTGAATCTCACATAATCAATTTTAACATTTTCTCAGGGTTTATATGAGTCCAATCTGTTTTATTGTTATACAGAAATGTTATTTAAGTCACACTGGACCAAAGTTCCTGTTTAACCCTGAATTCAAGAGTTATATTAAGGTTTTGAGAGTAAACGGATAACACTTTGTAGGGTTATCCGGATTTTAGACTTGAAAAAAGAAATGATCTACAAAACTGGTTCAAACTCGTCTTTTCTCGCAAGAGTTTTAAGTGATGTGTGGGAGGTGCCAAATTAACACTAGGAGAAGTTGAATTAACTCCAACTATATCAGCTCTGGCAAATAAACCCAACTCAAACATTCATTTAACTTTCAAATAGTTAAAATAGTACATTTTGTCTTAAAAACAACTCATGTGGGAATTGATTATATTGAAATGTAACCTCACAAATGTCAAACCTGAACATTTCTACACAGTGAAAAGTGTTAAAACTGAATCTCACGTAATCAATTTTAACATTTTCTCAGGGTTTATATGAGTCCAATCTGTTTTACACTTATACAGAAATGTTATTTAAATAACACTGGACCAAAGTTCCTGTTGAACTCTGAATTCAAGAGTTATATTAAGGTTTTAAGAGTAAACGGATAACACTTTGTAGGGTTATTCTGATTTCGCTAAACAGCACATAGAGGTTTATGTTTCACTTTATTTTAGTTAATTTAAGAAGAAATTATCTATAAAACTGGTTCAAACTGGTCTTTTCTCACGAGAGTTTGAAGTGGTGGGTGGGAGCTCCAAAATTAACACTAACAGAAGTTGAATTAACTCCAACAATATCAACTCTGGCAAATAAACCCAACGTGAACCTCAATTTAACTTCCAAATAGTTAAAATAGCACATTTTGTCTTAAAAACAACTCATGTGGGAATTGATTATATTGAAATGTAACCTCACAAATGTTAAACATGATCATTTCTACACAGCGAAAAGTGTTAAAACTGAAACTCACGTAATAAATTTTAACATTTTCTCAGAGTTTATGAGTCCAGTCTGTTTTACAGTTACACAGGAATGTTATTTAAGTAACACTGGACCAAAGGTCCTGTTTAACCCTGAATTCAAGAGTTATATTAAGGTTTTAAGAGTAAACGGATAACACTTTGTAGGGTTATCCCGAATTTAGACGTTATTTTAGTTAATTTAAGAAGAAATTATCTACAAAACTGGTTCAAACTAGTCTTTTCTTGCGAGAGTTTGTGGTTGTGGGTGGGCGGTCCAAAATTAACACTAGGGGAAGTTGAAATTTAACTTCAATTTAACTTTCAAAGAGTTAAAATAGCACGTTTTGTCTTAAAAACAACTCTGAAATATTTTAACCCTCCAGTTTTTGCGGTATATTAGGGATTAGACCCCAAAACCTGCTGTTTCTGAATGGCCAAACCTCCTTGTCAAAGTCAGAAAGAGTAAACTGTTGTTGTGCCCTTAGTCAGGACACTTAACCCACTTTGCTTTGTATGTCTGTTTAAGTTTGTATTTTTCAAAAACTGAGAAGCGTTTGCCCTCGAACCAGATAGTGGCTCATTCAAATCTAAAGTAATGTATTATACTGTCAATCTGTCAAAATATTACGCAACTAATGTGGTTATAAAAGAGGAAAGACAAAAATAAACAAATGATTAAATAACATCTTGCGTAATACATTTCTGATTGCCACTTTGCACTTCACACTTTTAGAGTGTTACTTCCCGAAACACTCTAAAAGCACAAGACATTTTAGAGCGATTTTGCAGGACTCTGAAGCCTTTGTGTTGAATCCTTGTTAGTTTTTATTATTTTCATGTTTGTTTGTTTTTTTGCAATAAATTTGCCGGCGGTAAGTAGTCGCCCTTGAATAAGACTGTAGCCGCTCCAAATCCAGTCTAAGGTTTTGCGGTACGGGACTCAAAATCTGTCAAAATATGATGCAAGAGACGAAATCTGGTTATAAAAGACGACAGGCAAGATAAATACATGAATAATACTATCATGCATAATTATTTTTTGATCTACAAGGGAAATTATATGAACAAAGTAGCTCACACGTCACAATATATTATAATAACAAAGAGAAAAATCCTTGTTTCTTTTATTTATTTATTTATTTTTCATTATTCTATACAGTAAAATTGCTTGAACTAGAAAGTAACTGGCCCAAACTTACCCAAAAAGGAAAATATGATGCAAGTGACCAGATCTGGTTATAAAAGAGAGGACAGACTAAATAAATAAATGAATAAATAATATCTTGCATAATTATTTTTGATTTGACACTTATTGATCTACAGGGGAAATTATATGGACAAAGTAGCTCACAAATCACAATATATTAGAATAACAAGAGAAAAATCATTGTTTCTTTTATTTATTTGCTTTTTTTTCATTATCCTATACAGTAAAATTGCTTTGGGAAAGTTATCAACTAGAAAATAACTGGCCCAAATTTATGATGCAAGTGACCAGATCTGGTTATAAAAGAGGACAGGCAACATAAATAAATGAATAAATAATTTCTTGCATAATTACTTTTTAATTTCCAGTTTGGACTCTTATTGATCTACAGGGGAAATTATATGGACAAAGTAGCTCACAAATCACAATATATTAGAATAACAAGAGAAAAATCATTGTTTCTTTTATTTATTTGCTTTTTTTTCATTATCCTATACAGTAAAATTGCTTTGGTGTTTCTTTTATTTTAATCCTGTACAGTAAAATTGCTTTGGGTAAGTTGTCAACTAGAAAGTAACTGGCCCAAACTTATCCAAATTTTAAAATATGATGCAAGTGTCCAGATCTGGTTATAAAAGAGAGGCCAGACTAAATAAATAAAAGAATAAATCATATTTTGCCTGATGATTTTTTGATTGCCACTCGGCGACACTCTAAATCAAAGTTTGTTAACAGCGTGAGCTCGTCAGACTTTTCTACTCAGCCCACGGGACTCTCCAGGCTCTTTTTTGGAATCCTTCTTGTTCAATTATCAGCGCACGTCGCTAAAATTCATTAAAGACTGTGATTCTTATCTGGCAACGCGCTCTGGTCTGATAGAAGCGAACAGAGAAGGCAGAAGTTTGTTTGAAAAGCAAAACTCTTTCTATTCGTCTTTCTTTTTCTCCGTCGCAATGTCATCGCGAAACACATCTTACACTCCCAAGGACGGTCCATACAACCCACTCTAGACAATGCCCTGACAGGAAATCCAACTGTGCCACTTCTCAAACATCTTTCATCTCTTCTTTGAGTCTCCAAGAAAGAAAAAAGTTTGTCCTTTGATAAAATCCGTGAATAAAAACTCTTTGTTCTGTAGTTTACTGGTAGCTTAGGGAGACGCAGCACTTCTCCAACGCCGAGAGTGAAAAGACGATGTGGAGATCATAGATGAGAAACGCGCTAGTCTCGGTATTTATGTTATCAAAAACGCACATCAAATCACTTATTTTTAAATTGTGCTTCACTTTAAGTTGCTTTTTTTCAGGTCGGGGTTAAATATTGCTTTAGCGTAAGGAACAAAAGGTAAATCAAGGTTGGAAATTGTTGTTGTGGTGACGTCTTATTCACAGCAGGATGGAAAATATTAACAGTGCAATTGTATTTTGAGAGAACGTGCAGGTTTTTCTTCCTGTCAAATGAAATGATGTTGAATTTTGCAATAAATAACCTTCAAAAACATTAGAAATTAGAAGAGGACACTTTAAATATTATCTTCTGTAGCATTGTGCATTAGCAGGACAGTGAAAACAGAACATTTATGACTTTCAGAAGTAGAGCAAGAATAATCCAGTCACGTCAACAGGGTCAGAGTGGTTCATGCACAAAACACCTTAAAATACCCTGTGAAATATACCATACCAGTCTCTATAGCTAGAATATTGTCTGTTCAGTACTACACATACTGTATGAAATGTACATTTGACTTTATAAACATGTGCTCTGCATTATGATTACACCTATTCTTAAATCACATTTTTGTCATTGGCCTTTTTTTTAGCTGGTTTTACCTTCATTT
>KN500814.1:19026-32425 GCA_000787155.1 Scartelaos histophorus | reverse complement strand
CACACACACACGTACACAACAAGACTGTTGCAGGGAGGCTCAGGTTTGCTTTCACCTGCTGTAAAAGTGCTGAGTACACAACACTGTCTGCTCTCATTCACAAACACCAGAAAAACTGATACAGAAAAACGTCGACAGAAATCCGTAGGCGTGAGGAAAGACTTCTCATTTGGAGCCCCCTCTAATACAAATTAAAGACAGTAAAATTCTGGGCCCCTAAAATCCTAGGGCCCAGGACAACAGACCCCTTTGTCCCTCCTGTCTACTGCCCTGCCCTGCTCACAATCCAATCCAACTTTATTTGTATAGCACATTTTACCAGAGTGCTGCACAGAGCAGGCACAATATAAAATAACATATTTAAATAAAATAAAGCATAAAATAAATAAGTAAATCAATAGAAACCATAAAAAATAGCAAATAAAATAAAAAAAAAAAACAGTCAAAGGACCATGGATAGCTTGATACTAAACAATATACTACAACTTCACAAATCTGGTGCAATGTTTTGGTTTTTTTTTTTCACTCAGAGCACCAAAAAATAAAAGTGAACCTTATAAAACACATTACTACATTTATTACATGTTTTTGACAAATTATAGCACTTTCACAACATTAAAAGGTAACATGGTGATCTAAATATATTATGTGTTAGCAATACATAATCCATAGAAGTTTCTTTAAACTTACTGGAACAATATAACACCAATATATGAGCAAATATTTAATATAAAATAAAGACATTGTACATTTTCATTGCTACAAGAGGTAATTTGAATCAATACTTTGTAAAAAAAAGAAAATATCCAGTCATTTTTTTCAGTTTAGTTTTCAAGTATCGAAATTGAGTTTTATGACAACTCCAGTGTGGGCTCATCTGGCTCTAAATCTCATCTTCTGAAATAAAAACAGAGTGATAAAATTGTCAGACTGAGCAGCGTTTATAGGATTTCATGTTTTGGTCTTTTATTGAACCACATGTGATAAGAGGAAATGAACACGTCTGCCATGTGAGTTTAATGGAACATCCCCGTTTTAAATGAATCTGGAGACGTCAGAGTCGCTCAATATGGAGTCCAATAAAACAGACCCACAACAGGCTACATCAGGTTTGGAAAGTATTGGCAGGGCTGGAAAAGACGACGTACAAATAACCAAGTGACTGTAACCGAGTCAATTTTGGGAGAGGGTTACATTTAAAAATCAATCTAACACTCTTCTAAAACTTAAAAATTTACTATAAGGCTAAGAATATACAGATTTTATTTTTTATTTTTAATTTTTTTAACTTTAACGTAAGTACAAATTTGGTAGATATTTTGTAGGCTTACTTAAGTGAGTACATTTTTAACAATGTATTTTTTGTGAGTAGGCCTACAAATTTTCAGTAATTGAAAGAAATTGAAATTATTTTTAATTGGCTCAGACAGAGGCCAGTTAAGTCCTGATGTAGACTTGCTTTAGTCCTGCTCTAGTCCTGGTTTAGTCTTGGACTAATCCTGGTTTAGTCCTGTTGTACTCCTAGTTTAGTCATGATTTAGTGTGGGTTTAATCTAGTTCTAGTTCTTGTTTAGTCCTGGTTTAATCCTGTTCTAGTCCTGGTTTAGTGTGGGTTAAATTCTATTCTAGTCCTGTTCCAGTCCAGGTTTAGTCCTGTTCCACTCCTGGTTTAGTCCTGCTCTACTCTTGGTTTATTCCTTTTCTAGTCCTGTTCTAGTCCTGTTCCAGTCCTGGTTTAGTCCTGGTTTATTCCTGCTCTACTCCTGCTCCCTGTTTTAGTCCTGTTTGTTCTAGTCCTGGTCTAGTCCGCGGTTCTGGGTTTAGTCCCAGTAAAGTCCCAGTTTTGGCGTTGCATTTGTGTGTGTGTGTACCCAAACATCCTAAAGTTCCATAACATTCTTCCTGTTCCTCCCATTATAACTAGTTACCATGACAACCACAATCAACAGGAAGTGGACCAAATACACAAAGCAGAAATAAATTCAGTCATTTAATTACCAACAAGAAGGCAATGGAACAGCAACAACGCCCACACGCACAACGTCAAACTCAATCAACTCATATTTCTCAAGAGATTTCCGCTACACAAAATGATATTAACATGACCAAAGTTGGGATGTCTGATGTAATGTAGCCTATAAAGCACAGGCATTCTATTGGGGATTTCCAAACATTTTCACATTAATGCTGCATTGTGTAACTTTTATTTATTCTTATTATTTATACTTACATGTATTCTATTACAAGTGATTTTCTAGCAGAAAAAAACAGGCATTCTGATTGTCATAGTTGCCCCGCTTACATGAGACCTTCAATTCTGATTAAATTAATTATTTAATTTGGAATAAAATGTATACGCTTTAAAAAGACCATGTAAACACCATGTAATTTTTTTCCAAATAAAACTTATTCAAAATTAAACTTAAGTTGGTGATTTATTTAATTTATTTATTTAAAGCCAAATTAATTTATTCCACTTACAAATAATTCCAGTCTTGAATTACCAAAACAATTTTTTCAATAAGTACACTGGAAGAACTACAAATAATGAGGAGAGAAAACATAAAAACACAAACCATTTCAAAGAGGTACCGGAAAGGTTTGACTCGTTGACTAAGTTTGTTTTCTTTGTAGGACGTAAATATGTTTGTGTCCCGTCCAATCAGAACCCTTCCCGACCCACAGACATTGAGCGGAATTAAATAAAGCTGATTTAACATCTTTTCCATGTAAATCTCAACTGTTTCCATGTAAATCTCAACTCTGAATTATTATTTCCATGTGAACTTTACTTCATTCAGAACAATTAATTTGGAATTAAAAAAAACATTATGTAAAAAGCAATAACATCTCCATAGTTCCACAATGCACCTTTAACATGACTAACATTACTAAGTCTGATGTAATGTAGCCTATAAACCACAGGCATTCTAATGGGGATTTCCAGACATTTTCATATTAAAGGTTGTTTGGGCCGTTTCGTCATAAATGCCACAGACTTTTGTTAGTTTCGAAGCTAAAAATAGTTGTAGAGAATGGTATAAATTTGCATGTTTCCATTAGCATGCAGAAGGCTAGCATTTGACTTGCATGAGACAGGCTACAGAAAGATGCCGGCAGCCTTGACATGTTCCAGACAATTTGAAGTGTTTTTCACAAGAGAGAATCCAGCTATCTTTCTGTTATTTGGTTTAAAGTTTTTATATGACATAAAATTGACTCTTGTGAGCTTTCAGTCATGTTAGAATGGTGTTAGCTCCTCAAAAACGTACCTGGAGTTGGGTTTTGCTTCATTTGCACGCGTTTTAGCAATCAGTTTGGCTACATTTCCAAAGCTCAAAATACTCTGTTCCACCTTGTGATGTCATCAAGCAGTAGTTTTCATGTTAACGACTACATTTTACTTTTAGTTCAGTAGAAATGGGCAATTCCAGGGCTAAAATCTTCCAAATGATTCTAGTGAAGGTGTATGGAGTTTAAAGACACACAAAAGAGCACTTCCTGTATTCCCTCATGACATCACAAGGTGGAACAGAGTGTTTTCAGTTTGAGAGAAGAACTCTAAATATGCAGCATTTGTGTGTAATGAAAACACAACTTCAAGTACGTTTGTGATGAGGAAACAACATTATAACACAGATCATAAAGTAGCATAATATGGGCCCTTTATATAAATATAGTGTACTTAAAGTCTACGACACAAACTTATAACTGACAGAAAAGTTTCATTTTACTACAACATTGGACCGTGCTAATATGGTTAGCTCTGTATCAACTTGTATCTAGACAAAACCATGACAAAAATGCCACATGCCCCCATATTATATCTAATCGCTAATGTAAAACAATGTAAATGGATTTTTACTATTTTTATTGTGCTGTGATATAGACTAGGGTTGTCAAAAGTATCAAAAATCAGATTCTAAATGATCAAAACTAGATACTAATTTGGGCAAGTATCAATACTAAACAAGTCACCTTTACAGGACAGAAGTGAACCTTTTGTGAATAGCTTTAGAATGATCTTTATCAGAACTAGTATAAGAGCACATACAAAGGAAAGTACTATGATTTAATGTTAAAAATGACATAATGTTAACATTCTCCATGACCACAGCCAACTTGAAGTGTATTTGGATCATATTTCCCTGATAAAAAGTTCTTTGTCAGCTTCTATATTTTTATTTTTAACAACTGGAACAAAAAAGTGATGGAAAAGATGTGTCAGTACTTACACTTCACTACAATACTCTGTACTCTGTGTAAAGCGAGTTGTTGAAGGAAAGTCCTGTCTTGTGATTTTATGTGACTCACTCAGACATGTAGGTCAATAGGTCACTGTCCATGTCATAAGCCCGTTACACTCCATTATATTTATAGAAAGGCCTATGCGCCGCTCTTTGAAATATAAAGCATGACTAAGGGGGATATTCAGGCCTTTATTCCAATGGCCTTAATGCAAAGCTAGTTATTATCGACAACACTATATGGCATGCAATGATTTTATGTGACGGTCACTGTACATTACATTTTAAACATATACATATATAAGTCTACATTAACACTTTGGAACATCAGAATTGATCTGTACGGTCAGTCAGGGCGTTGGGAACATTGGCACGTTTACATCTAGAGTATAGCAGCATTTCTAGCTTTTTTAGCTGGTAAACAACAAATATTTCGGCCAACGTGCTGCATACCTCCACCCAGACAACCCTACCCACAGACAGACTCTAGACTCAGCCATGTCATAATATTTTCACAAGTTTACTCTTCATTAGCAATTTCATTACGCTTTTTATCACTTGTTTCCTTAGTTCGATATAAAGTGTTATGGATGGTGCAGTTTAAAACATAAACTAAACACTGTCAAAACGTGCAGCTGACAATGAAGAAAATGCAAAAAAAACACTTTGTGAATGTGTTGCTGTAGGCCCTGTGTCTGTTTAAGGTTAGCAACAAATCTGTAATGGTTAAGCTTAGGAAAATGGTTTGTCCTTGTTTTGAGTGCAAAGCAATATTAACTGTTTAAACATTATGTTGAAAATGATGTTCAGGAAACAGTGGGCTTTTGCAGTCTTTTGGCATCCACAGGTCCCTAAAAGTCTTTTGTTTACTTTTAGGGACCTGCAGCTGGAGGTGAGTCACATGAGCTTGGTGGAAGTATGCGGGTTGGGTCCTCTGGATGAAAGTCTGCAGCCAGATCCCTCTCAAAGTCATAGAAGTACACTCACTCATGGTGCACTCCTGGATCTATAATAAGAACTGGATAAGACACCTTCCCCTCTGCCCTGATGCGAACTCTTTAGATTAGCGATCGCTCCATGAAGGTACTGCAGCTCCGGCTGACACAGACTGCCCCATGTTCAACTGACAGGGCATCGACAGCTTTCACAAAGGTCAGATTTTGTGAGAATCTTGCTCTATTATTACAGTGTGAACTCAAAAACCTGTAAACAGTCTAAAAGTTAGATGTCACTGATGCACATTTCTGTTGTAATACTGACAAGGTAAAGCCAAAGAAAAGCTCATTTTTGGCCATGTGTCAATAACCCTGGACCGATACGATGCCATCTTTGGTTCACCTTGCAGATCTTATTATACTACCCTGGGCGCACTACACACACAGGATTATTATGGGATGTGTAAATGATAGCTCTACAGTAACACGTCTTTAAATAACTCGTGTTAACCTTTGATATTGAATGCTGTCCTTGGCTCTGGACACAGCGCAGTGCAGAAGCTAA
This sequence comes from Scartelaos histophorus, assembly GCA_000787155.1. Taxonomy (NCBI): domain Eukaryota; kingdom Metazoa; phylum Chordata; class Actinopteri; order Gobiiformes; family Gobiidae; genus Scartelaos; species Scartelaos histophorus. The sequence continues at coordinate 26,678 of KN500814.1, read as the reverse complement.
TTCATAAAGTTAAATTGTTAATGGGACCTGGCATAACTCACAGAAAATGAATAACAATAAAAGCAATGTGAGATTATGAATTGTGGCTATTTACAACTGCATTTCCCATCATAGGTTTGGGCTTTGTAGTCCATGAAGGTGGGTGAAGGCGGCTGCAGTTGCTTTTTTCACCTTCACTGCTCTTTCACTTGCTCATCTTAAACATACTTGACAATACTTGGCAGTGACATCACGCTGGGGGTGTTCTACATGTATCTCCAATGGTGGAATGTTTAGGAGTTACTGGGGTGACACAATGCATACATTAGAAAACACTGGCCACATTTACATGATGTTTTTTTAATTCTGAATTAACTGTTCTAAATTAAATAGTTTAGAATTCAAACATTCTCCTTCGAGTTTACATGGAAATAATAATTCAGAAATGAGGTTTACATGGAAAACACATTAAATCAGGGGGTCAGGAAGGTTTCTGATTGGACAAATGTATTTACATCTACCAGAAGAAAACACAAACAGTCGACGGCTGCTCTACCTCAGCCCACTCCCACATCCAGCCTGCAAATCCAAAGAGCAGTGGATTGGACTGTGTCAGAAGAGTGACATAATGAGCATGCACTGAACGACCCAAATTATTTTTAAGAAGAATAAACATTTACATGATCAAGTAGTAAATCGGAATAAACCACCCACCTACTTCAAAATTACGTTTAATTACAAATAATCATTTTCATCGGGAATAAAGTGCTTACATGGTCTTTTTTAAAGTGTAATTAATTTTCATTCCAAATTAAATTAATTTTATTTGGAATTAGCTCTCATGTAAAAGTAGCAATTGTAAAAAAAAAGGTTTTATGTCTGAAAACTCAGTATAAGTCAGTTCTTTATGGTCATAGATTGTGTTAAAATAAAGTTTAATAAAGCCTCAGACAGATGAGTGCCTACAGTTAGCATCACACTCCCAGGTAATATGGATGAAACCAACCACAAAGTATCAGTTGGGTGGTAATTCGGCAGTAGAGATCCATGACATTCTGTTTGTCTTCAGGGCACAGGCGCTAAACTAACAATGACAATCTGTTTTTACAAGCTCCCCCCCTTCATCTTCCGACAGCTACGATCAGACTGGTTTAGCCGCTCACGCTAAAGCTAACAAACAGCAGCATCTGAGGTTGACCTTTGACCCGATTCACAACAAAGAAGCCACTGTGATGGGAATAGAACCAACAGCTACCCAAGATGAAGATCTAAAATGATATGTAACTGTCGCATACTATTTATCAAAGCTCTATTCAAAGACATGACGATGCTAAATGGAAAATACCTCCAGGGTTTTGTTGTTGCGGTGAATACAAAACACCAGTAGAGGGCGCAGGACTGAGTAAAATGACGCAGTGTGTGTGGAGCTAAACTAATGACATCTATCTATGGAGTTCAGAATGATGAAATATTAAGACTGTGGCCATAGCGATTAGCAATTTAAACAAAATACTGTATGCTGTGAATGGGGAAAAGTCTTCAAAATGGATACAACAGGAAGCTGAAACTCATTAACTGGGTTAAATACATATTTATCAAATAAACTACACACACACACACACACACACACACACACACACAAACACACTAAATATTGCGATATCTGTGGGCTTTGGTGGTGGAAATCTAAAATCTAGCTCCATTGCCATGACGATTAACGATTCAAAACATATTCTAGTTTGAATGGTCAAAAGTCCTTAAAATGTCGCCTATAAACAGGAAGCAGGAAATACGTACATTTATAAGAAGTGAGAGGGAGAAGCTTAGTCATTGTTCAGTTGTAGAATATGTTAAATCAACAAATAGTATGACAAGTTCTCAAAATCCAAAAGCCGTTGTCCTCTGTGTAGCAACTCCAAACATGTACAGACTTAGGCCTATATTTTCTTTTGTTTTCTTTTTAAACATTCTATGCTAGTAGAGACAGGGCTAAACTGTTGAAATGAGTGTTTAACCCAAACTGATAGATCCCTGTTAAAAGTAAAGGTTTGGCAGATATGGGGTAACCAAATCTAATCTCTGTTTTACAGTAAATTAAGATAATTACTGCAACATGGAACACAAAATCTGTGCATAGGCACAAAATGCAAGGTAAAACATAATTAACTTGTTATATAATAATTATTTGTTTATGAACACAGCCTGAGTGCATAAAGTCCCGCCGTGTGTGCGGTTAACGTGAAGCTGCAACACTAGGTAACACTGTTAGCACTAAAACAGTTTATCACCATGTGATAAAATAAGTTATGATGCTAAATGAACATTAGTGAGTGGGATACGTCTTAATAACAGTTTGCATTAAATGCAGGTGACTGCGTAAATGATGAGAGGAAATGTCTCAAACTTCAGTATCCGGACGTCCACTCATACATGATCCATACAACTAGCCCCGCCCCAAGAGAGCCTGAAATCTGCTGACGTCCTACAAGACGCTGACATGATACTAGACAGGACGGCAGCTGTTTCTGCAGGAGACGTGCGCAGTGTGAGTGAGTACATCACGTCACGAGTGTGGCCTACGGCCACGAGTGTCACGAGTGTCACGAGTGTGACGTGATGTAGTCAGATAATCCCTCTATAGATTTTTACAGGCTAAGGCCTCCACAGGGGGTGCAAGAGCAACGTACAACGTGGACACCTACGGCTTATAGACAAGTGGGACTTATATATGTACTTCTTTTTCTAAATTTAGTTGATGTGGCTTATAATCAGATGTGGTCAATAGTTCAGATATGATGGTATTTTCTCAAACAGAAAATACTGTTCCGCCTGATGTCAAGTGGTAATACAGGAAGTGCCTAATAATAAAGGGTTACTCAATTGTGTGTGAATGAAACAAGACATAACTCCGGGTCTGTTTTTAAGGAAGGAACAACACTATAACATGGCTAACAGCTCACATGAGTCCATTTTGCATAGTATAGGACCTTAAAGGCAAAACAATAGCGTCTCATGAGACGAGAGATGGAGAAACCCAACAAGAAAGGTCATGTAGTCTGCTTTTAAATGTCTTGCCATGGGAGACAACAAATACTAAAATATTACAGAACAAGCTTAGCCTAAGAACATCAAAAACAGACAGAGGGAAGTAAACTCGATTGAGATCTGATGACTCCAGCAGATCCACAGCTGCTGGACAAATGTTTCTATAAATAAAAGAGTAAAAATGCAGAGCTGGCATAAATTTTCTCTCAAATATGAAACACATACACGGGCTTTATTGATCTCCTGCTTAACTTCTGATCCAAGATAAACACCAGGCGCAACAGGTCACACTTCCTACTTCCTCCGCTCCCCCATTCACAAAACACGGGCGGGCGGCCATGTTTGATTGTGCTCCAAATCAGGCAGGAAACAGGAAGTCAGCGCTCTGTGATCTCTGGGGAAGAGACTGGGCATGGACAGCTGCCGAGGCGGAAAGTCAATATGTTTTTAAGATGATTGTAAGAATAGATACAACTTTTAACAGATGTTTTGGGCAGTGGTTATGACCTCCCTCACACCAGAATGTCTTCAAATCCTACATGGATGCTTTGTGTTTTGTCCTGGTTTGGTCCTAGTTTAACCCTTTTTTTAGTCCTAATGTACACTAAAATATTTTTTTTATTTTTGAGTCCATTACCTGCTTGTTTTTATGGATACGCCATTGCTCTGTCTGGAATGTTCCACAGTATGGCATTAAACAGCTCTACCTTACATCAACAGATCTGACCTGTAACTTGGTCTGGTTTGTTCTCCATGAGAATAGAAAGGTTTAGTTTAATTTTCTTGGTGTTTAAAATTTTACTTCCTGATTGGAGAAGGGCAACAGAATTGTGTAATCCATAACTGTTACCTAGCAACCATACTGATAAAAAGACTGAAACTTGTCTAATTTACACAATAATTATAATAATTATTTCAGTAATACAAATAAATGACATCTTTATTGTGTCAGAAAAATGCCTTCCTTGTTACAAAACAGTTACAAAGCACATCTTTAACTGATGAAAACACAATAAATATTAACCACAAGTACAATCCCACCAAATAATAGACCCTTTGAAAAAATGCAAACAAAAACATTCTGAGTTCGGGAACGGAGGCATCTGGAGGCAGAAGTGAAGTGGAACATAATGTGACTTTCATAGGAAAACTAGGATTAATTTCAGAATATCACAAATTATGAAAAATCAATGACAGTTTGGAAAATGAAGACCACTCAGATCCATGTGAATGATTCAGAGCCCAGTTTAAAAACACTTACAATGGTCTTCTACATTATTTGTTTATTTGACAAAAGATTATGATCGACACTAAGCATTTTTACAAAGGCAAAATCCACATTTTGAGGTTTTACTGGACAAATTCTTGCGGAAAAGTTGAGCCCACAACAGTTTTTCACGTCATCTACAGATATATTACACATTTCATCATAAATTATACTTTTTGTGAAGCCCAAATACTATTTTAAGGTTTGAAAACAGTATTTTTTCCATCCTTCTTAACAGAGAAGCAAAGTAAATAAGATTTGTACCTTGAAAATTCTAATTGGTTGCTTATTTTTTGTTATAATGTCATAAAACCATTAGCATTTAGATCTGCTCATCAGTTGATCATTGTAAATATATGATGTTACCTTCATTTTGAGTCTATTTGCCTTAATTCCAAAATTTTGAACATTCTGATAACATAAGATTTGAAAAGGTCTATTAGAAAAACCTGATTTTAAAACTACTTACCTAAACTGTCTTCTAATTTTTTATAAGCAATTTTAATGTAGACTGAAGCAACCAAACATGAACCCCACAAAACAGACTTGCACCTCATGAACCGTCTGGGAACAACAGTATATAACATAACATATAATCAGATGTCTGAATGCTCTCGCCCAGTCTTTTCCCTCTATATAAATTATGTTTGTAACCCACGAGCAGTACAGAACAACGTACATGTGATTTAACACTGGATTATTACGTCTTTCTTTATAATCTGTCTGGATTAACGTCACTTTGCAGGCCAGATCCTTCCTATATTTGCACACATATGCAGTAGGCTGAGAATTGGTGTAATAATATGTGCAACTGAGTAATGGAAATGATTAAAAAATGTCAAATACAGACAGTGTGAGAGAAAATGACAGAATATATTTACATAGTATTACTGGATTACAATATATAGTCTTAGTTTAATCCACTTATCTTGTGTTATGACATCATCTTCAGCCATATGTCACTGTATTGAATAAAAAACATATGAGAGTGTAATAAAGTAAAGAAATATGACTGTTAGAGCAGAGTACAGTGGATAAGGGTCGGTCCAGTTGTTATGTCCTTGGGCAAGACACTTAGATTACACTTAGATTTCTAAGAGGTGATTGTCTTACAGAAGTAGCTAAATGTGAAGAGCAGATGAATGGAAATGAGTCTGGCTGTAGTGAAAGAAAATTTGAGTATCTAGAATGGTGCTACATCCAATGTTTAGTCATGCTAATAGTAACGACAACTAGCATGTTAGCAGCGCACTAGCATTACTCCCTGGTTCCTAGACAATAAAAACATTGCAGACGGCACACAACGGTCTTATTTTAATCCTAAAAGCAGTTTTTATACACAATTGGTACTGTTTTACCTAATTCTAGTCCATTTAAACTCTTATTTAATTTCAGTTAAAGCTACCATCTGCAAGTTTACTGGATTTTTGTTTTACCAGTAGATGGCAGATGTAAAATTTGTTCCCTTTTTCCCTCACCTGTGCTCTCTCTTAACTTCTTCTGACAAACCAAAATTGATACATTATCAAACGGCAGTGGTGATATGTGAGTATGCAACAGGGGTGGGTCGGCCAGTCCAATAACATATGGTAGCTTTAAGGTCCATATAATTGCTGGATTCTGAGTTATGTAGTATGTCTTGTCATTTAAATACTTCAGCATTAGAACTAAAACAAAATTCCCCTATGTAAAAATACAACATTGCTCTCATTCTTTTACTAGAAGCCTATATTTTACATCACAGCGCTGGTTTTAAATGAAAACCACCCTGAAGTGAAAGGTCCTTCTCCCGCTCTCTCCTGCTCCACCCTGAACTGAGCGCAAAGGAAATACCAACGCGTGCTGCTAAAACAATGTGGCTTCAATCTCCGAGCCTTCAAAACCTCCTCTCCCTCCTCCTTCCTCTCTTCTCTCTTCTTCTCCAATGTTTAGACTTTTTTCTTCTGCGGGTTCCAGGAGTCGGTTTGGTTTTACAGCGGTCACGTGACGGGATTTAATGGAGTTAGGAGGTGCTTCGAAAAACACAGAAATTCCCCCAAAGTGAGGGCCCGAGCCACTTAAGGCAGCGGACCAAAACAAACATGGCTGACAGCGGAGAGAAGTTATAAGTGTAAAGAGAGGAGAGAAGAATGATCCGGGAGTCACGTGTGGAGCAGATGTTTACATAGCTGTACCTGCAGCTCAGAGACTATTAAACGATATTTTTAAGTCCGTATTTGTAACTGTCTATTGCCAAAAGTATAGAAAAACAGATCTAACTAGATACTCATTTTAGCAGGTTTTGATACTAAAAAAGTCACTTTCACAGAACAGAAATTAACCTTTCCTGAATAGCATTAGAATTATCTTGTATCAGATCAAGAATACGCAGGATTACACAGATATGTTTTCTTTTATTTTCACTGTGGTATCAAAATCAGTATTGAATATTCCTTAGTACTGAAATCAAGTTTGAAAATATAATATTGTAGACACTGCTGTCGATGAAAATACAAAACTGTCAAACTGTTGTAGAAAAAAAAAGATAGACTTGTTCAACAGCGCTCCAAAATTCAAGAGGAAATGTGCAATAAAAAGTTGGACTATTTTATTTCAAAGTTGCAAGGATTGTAAAAATGAGTATGTTTTCGCAGCCGTTAAGTTGTTCTCGGCAGTTGCAAAGTGAAATATACTCTGTGGTGTTTTCCAGCCAAAATGTTAAAAGGAGCACTATATTACTTTTTGGGGTCTGCCACCAGGTGTTTTCTATGCCTTTCCTGTAAAATTCTACAGTACGGCTCCACCAGGCCATTTTACAGGGTTGATCTGTGGAGAGGCAAGCCTGTTCACAGTAGGAATGTATGTTTTTCAAAGTATTTTCAGCAAAAAAAGCTCTTGTAATTGAATAAATACAAGATAGAAGTTAATAATGACCACCACAATGCTATCTGCTAATAAAGTTACTTTGTGAACCTTTAAATTGATAAATGTTCAAATCAAAAGCAATTTTACAGCTAGAAATTGTAATGTTGATATCTTTACAGTTTCAAATACTTTTCATGTATATCTTAATGGTACTTAATCTGATTTTTCAAAACTAGTTTTGCATTGGTCCAAAGTTATTCCTCTCATACCTTATGCATTCTGAACATCCTAATTATTCACCGCGATGAGTTTATGGGAGCTTTTCACATTTCTCAGATATCAGTGCGTTGGCTTTTGGAGTGACTGTAATGCTAACAACACTTCCTGATTACTGGACAATAAAACACTTTCTAATTAGATGCAGACAGCACACAGCAGACTGATTTTGAACTCAGGAGCTGCTTATACAATATATCTGTTGGGACTAATATTTTGATCAAATACATGGAAAAACTGG
>KN500814.1:8288-18974 GCA_000787155.1 Scartelaos histophorus | reverse complement strand
ATTGAAACAAAAAAAAAAAAAAAAAAAAAAAAAAAAAAAATTAAAAGGTAAATTTTGTGATTTAAAAATAGAAAATTCAATACTAAACAAAAACTCATGTGCAAGCCTGCATTATCCAAATCTGCAGACTACACGACACTTAGCCAGACCCCGGCAAACCTTTCGCTACTTTACAGTCCCAGCTGGACATTCTTGCTTTTGGTCCACCATTAATAAAAGTACAATAAGTGTCTCATTTCCACCTCAACTGCTGCGCAAAGCTCCTCTGGGTCCTACCAACTCCCCATCCCTCCTCCCATTGTTCTACACTCTAGACCTGTGCCCAAATCAAAGATGGCTGCCAAGACTCACAGAGGGAATATGGATGTTCTGATTCAACTCCAGCTGAGCGCGGATCATTATCGCCGACCACAAAAGGAGGTCACTGAGTCTGCTCTACTGTCTCCGGCTTTGAAAATGTCTGCGTTGAATAATTGGCCAGCGGAGACGTGGCGGTGTCCTTGTCCGTAAGAAACATGGGAACTATTCAGAGTTTACATAAAAAAGTTGATTTTTTCCGCTCGCCAGTCGACTGTAATGAGTGGAGAGAGGGTGCGTCTTTGTCATATCAAACAAAAGGGGGGAGATCGGCCTTTCAGCTTGTCATCCTTTTATAAACTAGAGGATCTCAAATGGTGCAGAGAGAATGCAGGTATAACTTAAGTAAAAATAATATGACGAACTGTTGAATCGTTGCCACATGTTTCGGTGTATTTTGTATATGATTCCATTCTTGTCCATCACTGTTACCTTTAGATCTCAGCTTTAAGCCACTCTCTCTCCCCTCCCCAATTTGATAACCAGTGTACAAGTTATTTTACATTGCAGTATGTATTTATATGTGATGCTTGGATACAGCCAACAGCTTCTCTAAACAATCCCTCGCATCCTACGTTCATATTTACGCAAGATGGTAACGTGTCTTGCCACCTTGCTCACTTTGCTTAGAGACGCAACAACAGCATGCAGTGAAAATAGAATTCAACCACAACCTTAAAAGTTACTTCTCTACCACATTTGACAAGGAACCAGCAACATATTTTTTCCGACGTATCTGTCATTCTCTCCCATTCTGAGATTAAGGTAAGACATTTTAACTGGAAATGAAATTGGATAGGACTATTTGGAAATTCCAAGTCAAATTTTTTTATAGAAATAAAAAAATAAGTCGTGACAGTTACAGCAAAAATAAGTGATTCAATCTATAGGGTAATGCAAAAAAAAACAATTTATGTTGCCTTTAATTGAGCTGTTTATTTAAACTTTTAATAAAATGTTAATAATCATGAATAATTGTAAATTTAAATGCTTCTTCTAACATTAACTGTAACACTAAAAATCCCTATTGTGACATCCCTCTCCGTGGGCTTGAGAGTGATGAAAATCCAGCACTGTTGCCATGACAATTAACAATTCAAAACAGTCAAAAGTCCTCAAAATGTCGCCTATAAACAGGAAGTTAATATCCATGAATACTGCCGCCAAAATACATATTCCATACTGCATATATTCATTGTAACACTAAAAATTGCTATTATGACGTCCCTAATTATGGGTTTAAGCGTGATGAATATCCAGCACTGTTGCCATGGCAATTAACAATTCAAAACTGTCAAAAGTCCTCAAAATGTCGCCTATAAACAGGAAGATAAAAGCCATGACTGTTGACATACTGTTGTCAAGATACTTATCATATCCCAAATTCCACATATTAAACGTAACACTAAAAATTGTGTTACGTTGTGCCTGATGCAGTGATCTAGCACCGTTGCCATGACAAATAGCTAGGGGTGTCTCACAATAATATTGTGGGACATCACAATATATCAAATCACAAGTCTCTTTGTTTCATTGTTGTGGTGCAGTAACAGCTAAAAAAACACCAAAACAAAACAAAAAAATAGATGGAACTACTACTACATAGACCATGATCCTTTGCTATTTCAGTGCAGACTATGTGAAGCAATAACTGTTATTAAGCACTTTTAAATCTTATTTTTGTATTATAACAGTACCAAAGGCTTATCATGGCAATTTTGTAAGCCTCCACAAAATATCAGAATAAATATCGTACAGTGAGATGAATATGGAGAAAATATCGTACAGAGAGATTAGGATATTGTTCCATCCTTGATGTTTAGTTGTTACTTGAATTTTGCACTTCAACTTCAACTTTAACTTCAACTTTTCACGTCACTGAACTGAAAATGAAAATAAATGTTGGTGACTAGTATATTTTATAATGTCATTCTTGTTATTATGCATAATATCGTACTATCGTGAGCCTTTTTCCACTATATTGCAAAAAATATCTCACTATGAGGTTCATACCGTGACAATATCGTTTCATGAGACTTGGATATCGTTACACGTACAATTAACAATTCAAAATCATATTCCAAATATTAATAGTAACACTAAAACGGCTATTTCTGAACATGGACAGACCGTTGGCATGACAATTAACAATTTAAAACAGTCAAAAGTCCTTCAAATATCGCCTATAAACAGGAAACTGATCTCCATGGATACAACTGCCAGCATACTTATGAGATCCCTGCGCTGCTCTGGGAGTTATTGTGGCGCTTCACTCCAAAATAAGTTGTTTTCTTTTCCCACTGAGTAAGACAACAGCAGCTGAACCGGGACGTCCCATCGGAGCCGTGAACTCCTGACCCCTCTCTGTACCCACAATGCACCGCTTTACCCAGCCACTGTACTGCTTATGTGTAGCGTCGGGACACCTCCGTTGACCTCAGCTTTGGCCCCGCAGATTGAGTTTCACGGCATCTGCTATAGCGCCACATGTGCGCGTCGTAGCCAGCACGCTATCGGGGCTAATCCAGGGCCGGGACCGGAGCAGCTGCCCAAATGAGATCGCTGTTTAAAAATGACTCTGTGGGAATCTCTGCGTTATGAATGACAATTATGATTTGGCTAACAACAGAAATATAACATGCTGGCTGCTAGTATTGGCAGCTCCCACTCTCACATCTAGCGGTTTTATAGGTCATCGAGTAAATATGGAAGTGTTTATTTATGTCTGTTTATTTATGTGGTAATTTAAGACTACATTACTTTAGATTTCTATTTTAAGCACCAGGAATTCAGCGCTTAATCTGATTTTATGTTTGCATTGTGTAACTTTTCTGGTTATTTCTGTGTCTGGAATGTTTCACAGTACAGTATTAAACTTTTGGAGGTGAAAGCAGAAAGAGTTACAGGTCAAATCTGTGGAGAGGCGACCCCAATCTGTCAGAATGCTGGTTTTTCTAGGGATTTTTGAGCTATAGAACCACTAATTCTGAACAGTCAGAGGAATAACATATATGATATACCCCAGACCAGAAAAGTTACACAATGCACCTATAAATATTTGGAGATCTCACCCATGGCTACAGATCAATTTAATAATCAATCATTTAGTTATTATGAGAAAGGATGTCGCAAAAATCTATTCATACCAGTGTTCTATTATAACTATAACTTTGTCTTTCATGTTATATTGAAGAAAAAAACTAAACAAAAGCAAGAAAAGTCTGATATATTATAATACAAAAATGTACTTTCTATAGTTATGGATGTGAATGGCAGCAAAATAATTACATTTCAGTTATTTTTCATTTTATGCAAAGGAGTCATTTTGAGTTATTTCATTTCAGAAAACATTATAGCAAAATGGTAAAAAGTAGGAATAAGAGTTGCTACTAATTTCAAATTGAAAATGAAAAATCTTATGTCTGGTTTATGTAACTTAGAAAATCTCTATTCTGAAATGTGATATATCAAATGAACAATGCAAATTATCACTTTTTTCAAATTGATCTTTACAGTCAGCAGTATGACAGCACAAAATATCGATATTAGGATATTGGTTTCAAAGTTTGCAAGAAAGTTCCCAGTTTTAAAGAAATGTGTTGTACATGCATTGTGTAACTTTTCTGGTTTAGGGTCCATCAAATGCTTTTCTCCATGGAGATGTTACTGCTTTGGCTGGAATGTTTCACAGTGTGGCATTAAACCTTTTTATCATCATGGAGACCAAACCAGAGCAAGTTAGAATTGAGATCTGTGGAAAGGTGACCTCACTTACAGTCAGAACCCCTGTTTTTATAAGTATTTTGAGCTTTAAAACTGTGATGAAAAGTTACACAATGCACCTTTAAAGTATTATTGTGTTTTTGAGTGTGTTTGTTTATTTGTTGAGTGTCCTTTTTAACTCTGGACCAAGAGTCTGTAATAAAGTTTAATGATGATTAAAGTAAAATGGATAAAAGTCATGATTTTTCTTATTAAGTTCTATACTCGCTCTAATACTTTGGTCTTTAAGTTTTTGGTTTTGATGCAGGTTGACTAGTACATTTTGAAATTTTTTAGTTTTTATTAATCTCAGTTTGCTAAAAAATAAATTAAAATATCACAATAATATAGTAATATCACAATGCAAAACAAAGTTATCAAATAAAACATCTTTTTCTCATAAAATGCAGCCTTATTCAGCAGTGTAATTTTTCCCCACAAACCTCCATTATACAAAGCGCTACAGAAAGATTCTATTTCTCAAACAGAGCCTGTCAAAACATAAAAAGAGAAATTTGCTCTGGACCCTCCTCTTTAATACCCATAATTGTATGCATAGTTCACCATCCCACCACCAGCTCTGTCATCCACATTTCAATTTCCTCTGTTTCGTCTAAGTGCCTTTAAAAGTGGACTCGGGGCAGTGGTGTGAACTCAACTGAACTGAGAGTCTAAGCAACGTGATTTTTCTAAACACGGTGTCCCCGGCGTAGACAGGAGACAGCCCGCTAGCCGCTCATTTACATTTAGATGAGCCCATTAAGTCCCATAAAGCCGGAAAAAGCCATAGCGCGCGCACGTCGGATTGGTTTCAGTTAAAATCGCTAATATGGGTCCAGCTGCAGACGTCTGGAGAGGATCTGCGCGACGGGAAATACCGCGCCGGAGAAAATAACCTGGAAATAAGGTTCCACTTTCAAGTCGTCGCTGTCATTTAAGAAGATTGGGATGATATGGGCAGACTGTTCAAACAGATGTAAATGAAAGCATAAGACACACTATTGAGGCCAATGTATATTTCAAATAGGTAGTCACATATTTTCTTGGACAATGTAGATTTCCTAGTGTAGAGTCAACCTACTGCTTGTCTCCATGGAGATGTTATTGCTTTGTCAGGAATATCCCGCAGTATGGCTTTAAATGTATATCTATCTTCCAAATATTCAGTTGCAAATATTAGCTCAAAGGTGCCTTGAAATATATACATTCTTACTGTGAGCATGGTCGCCTCTACACAGATCTGACCTGTAAACTTGTCTCCATGGAGATAAGCTTATTATCATACTGTGGAAAATTCTAGGCAAAGCGACGGCCTCTCCATGGATACAGAAAAATAACTGAGCTGCACCAGGTTATGAAACAATTCTAAGATGTTATGCGACACATTTCATCTGCAAATTATGGCTGTTTCACACACTAAAGTTGAAGAAGTGTGAAGCCCCAAGAACAAAATTAGACCCGAGTGGGATTCAAACCTCTAAACCGGAGAAAGATTCCTAGCATTTAAAAGTAATAAAACTGTAAACTTTTGGTCTAGAGTTGTCACAATATAAAATTTCAAACTCAATTTCGATATTAAGAAATTGGAATACAACTCGCTACAATGAGGATAAAAGGATGTAATTTTAATACATAAAATAATATGTTTTTCTATATGTTGCTATATGTTACCATGAGATACTAGTTTTAATAAAACTCAAAATGATACTAAAACTCTTTGTCTTGTTAATGTGTTTTTTGAAGTGTAATATATTAAATCCGTATCCAGTTTCAATATTAGTTTAATTTACTGGTGGAGGATTCAGTACCTGCTTGTCTCTATGAAGGTGTTATTGCTTTGCCTGGAATGTTCCAATACAACATTAAGAACACAAGATATTGCTTTGCCTGGAATGTTCCATGATGCAACATTAAGAACATAAGCGTGTCTTCCTTATGTGTTTGATTGATTGATTAATTTATTTCAATCACAGGTATATGCTGATAGTCATATTTAATATATACAGATCGGAGAGGTGTAAACTCAACCTTGACCTTATTATGCCCACCCTTACATTTAAACTTCTTTTAAAATGGAGAAGAGTGTACATTTGTATTTTTATGTACGTGAACTGGCTATGACCTTAAAAAATGTCATGTGGTGCAGCTGAGAATAACCTTCAAATTGTTTTATTTTCTAAAACACGGTTGGAATGTTAATCTAAGTTCTGAGTCATATGAACATGAGATTGAGATTTCAAAACATGAAAACATGAGATTTGAAAAAAAATGGACACGCTCAGACAATGTTTGTTTGGATATTATGGGGCAAATATCTATTCAAGAAAGCTGAAATTTCATGTGGAACTACAAAACACTTCAGAAAATATGATCAAAAAAGAAAGAAAATAAATGTGATTAGATTTAGAGTCATTTTAAAATCAGCAGTTAAGGAAAGATGATCGCCCCACATGACATTATAACACTTTAAGTACAAAAACATGCAGAGAATAAAATAATTTGGTTCTGTGGAGGCATGTGGGGAATTATCATGAAATTTTAACCTTTTTAACTGAAAAAAATGACCCATTGACCCATATACAACATATAATAAATCATTTCATAATATTTGTTCTGATTTTCTTTTTGATAAACATAGCCGTACCTCTTAGCTCATTCGGATTTTGAACATACTCTGTAATGAATTTCTATTGCTCAAAAATACAACCATTCCTTCTGCGAGCTAAGTTTAATTTATACGGTTGAACATTTTAGACAATCCAATAAGATTTCAATGGAGACGAGCAGAGAAATGTTACACAGCGCACCTTAAGTATGAATTAGTGTCTGATTTTCGATACTTTTGACAACCTTATCTGGGTTTAGCCGCTGAAAACCCAAGCCAGCCAAAACAAAAGCCTCAACACAATATGTCCTCGTATGCTCTCAGCTTCTAATCTGCTTTTTCCATACAGCGCTCATCTTTCAATCTCTCCGATACAAATACATTATCCTGCCCTGATTAAATTTCTCCCATTCACTGTTTCCCCCATGTACATCTCCCATCTCAGACTGGTTGATTCTCTGGCCCTGGCTTCTCTGTATGCAGCAGAGAGGAGCCCGGAGCCATGTTACCAGTGTGGAGAGCGTAATGAAAGCTTAACCGTGTCACTGGAATCCACTTGGAGCAGTCATTATCTCACTACTGCATGTATTTATGTCCACGGCGCCCTTGACACCTCTCCAGAGCAGTCAGAGCTCGCGTTTAATAACTCATCGTAATGGCTGGGAGGATCTGTGCGAAGTGTCCATCAGGGTTTCCAGATGTTTTAATGATGTAGGTATGGGATAGTAATAAAAGGTTTGCGGATTAGCAGTATAATGAAGCAGAGTTTTACGTAGATTATTTTAAAGTGCATTGGAGATGTCGTTGCTCTGTCTGGAATGTTCCACAGTATGACATTAAACAGCTTTATGCAGTCTCCTGCATTAATGGGAAACACTGATAAATGAGCTTTGGGGTTTAAAATTCAAATGATAAAGCATTTTGAGCCATTTAGGTGATTTATAAGAGTGCTGTCAAGATATTTCAAACATTTCAACATTTCAAACTTGAGATATATGATCCTACAATAACCCAGGAACCCAGGACAGTCTAAGCAGATTTATCTAAAACCAGTGATTTGTCCCAGTTTTATACAAGAAATGTCCCAGTTGTCCCCATATCTGACCAGCTTGATACCTGCCAATAGTAAAGAGAGGTGTAAATTGTAATTTGTTTTGGTAAAACACAGAAAAGCTGCTTAAAATGACCAAAACACAAAGAAAATATGACTATACTGACTCACATGTTAGTTGTGAATGGGTCATCTGCATAACAATTTTCCTTAAGGATCTACTTTTTTCACTATTTTATTATTACCAACCATCACAAACCGGGTGTCTCAGTTTTTGATTTTGAAAATTTGGTCACCCTACTCAATACCATTTCCAATACCACAATAACAATTAAAAAAAACCCTCTTTCTTTAGGCTATAGAATGTTATTTTCAACCTAGTAGCTTAGATGTGATTGAGACCTGCTCATTGCAACAAAACTATTACTATGGCTGTTTGAGTTGCTTCTCCTGTTATTATTTTTAAGGTACACTATGTAACTTTCAGGTATAGCCTTAGCGTATCCATGGTAATAAAGCGATGGACCCTCTACCTGAAAAGTTACATACTGTATCTTTAACCATACCCCAAAAAGAAAAACAAACCAACTGAAAATAGTGTAGATGACAAATGTCCAACACCCATTTTTAGTTTAGCAATGCTGCTGAGTGATGACTTAAGATTAAGCTTCCATAAAACACAGGCCTACGCTCACATATACAAAGTACATTTAGCATCACAGGTTCATGTAAGTGTGTCCTTGAAGCTTCGGAAATACCAGGTTGGTGCACCTCTGTGTATTTTAACAGCTGGAGCCAACCACATGTGTGTAGAAGAGCAGAAGACGTACATGAGCTAATGCTGGCATAAGCTCTTTGTTCAGTTTTGGTCTGTGGTAAATGACCGGTATTATTTTAGTTTGAGCACTGGAAATACATGGTAGAAATTATACTAATATAGCACTGCTCCTGTATTTTTAGATCTATTTCAGGCTCATGGCAAATGTACTGTGGAGTGTATACAGTATTTGATAATATTATAGGCTACAGATGCATTATAATCATTCAGCTACCAGAGCTAAAATTGAGGATAGTTAAAATGTGTCTATTCTAGTACAAAGAGGTAGTACGCCTATTGTTCAAGAGCCTTTATTTGATTTTGGTCCATGTATTTGAGTAAAATGACCCATGCTGTCTGGATCTAAAAGTGTTTTATTATCCATGAATTAATCAATCAATCAATCAATTAAAATACTGTCTAAATGCTACTACTAATGCTTACTAAATAATAAATACTAAATACCAAATATTAATAAAATACAATACTACATATAAAAAATACAATACTAGATACAATCGATCAGTTCTAATATTATTTAACTTGTTTATGTGTCAATGACGTATACGGATTTTCATCAGGCAAATTTAAAAATTTAGTTTCTATTGAAGTTTTTCAAATATTTACAATGTCAGGTCTGCACAAATCTATGTTTAACATTTTTATGAAACATTTTTAGTGGTTTTTTTTGTACTTGACCGAAAATAACATTAAAATTGTTTTATTTTCTAAAACATGATTGGAATAAAAACATGATACTTGAAAAAATGGACACGCTCACAGACAGTAGTTTTTTGAATATTATGGGGGAAATATCTATTCAAGAAAGAAAATTTCTTTTGGATTTGGAGTAATTTTAAAGCAGTTAAAAAATCATCAGTTAAGGGCGGACGATCACACCACATGACATGTTAAACACTTTAAGTAAAAAAAAAAACACCACATGACATTTTAAACACTTTAAGTAAAAAAAAAACAACATGCAGAATAACTAATAATTTCTGAAAAAATGATTTGGTTCCATGGAGGTCAGAGGTACTACAGGTATGTGGGGAATTATAATGAAAAATATGAACCTTTTTAACTGAAGAAATTGTAATTGGACACAGGTCATGTCATTGACCCATGTGTTGTTGTAACCTTGAGTGTCCAGAAAATAAAATGTATTATTCTTATTCTTATTCTTATTCTTATTCTTATTCTTAAGAATCCAGAAGTGTGTGCTTAGCATGCTACTTCTTGTTAGTATCACTATGACAGCCCCTGAAAGATGTCAAAAGAGCTTATAAACGTATTGTGGAGAATAATTAAGATGCTCAGAATGTGGGTACGGGTAAATTGGAGAAATAGAAATTATGTTAACAGCATACACACAATACACACCAAATCTAGGCTAATAGTATGTCACAGCTCTCTCCCTCCCTCTCTCCTCTTCCTCCTTACGCTGACCAAATCTAGGCTAATAGTATGTCACAGTGTATGTAATAGTATGCTCTCTCCCTCCCCTCCCTCCTCTTCTCTCTCTTTTCACCTCTCTCCCCACTTTTCTCCACTCTCCCTCCTCTTTCTCCTCTGCTGGACAACCAAACCCAACGTCGCCTCCACAGCCCAGAGCGGTTTTAATATCACTGTTGTTCTGAATGAATTCTCAGTGTTTTGGCAGCCCCGCTCATGTAACATTCAAATCAATGATGTCTAATGAATTGGATTTCGTGGAGAGCGTCTCATACTGATCTTCTAAACTCTACTCCTCGGCTGTGTCTTTATTTCACACTCAAATCCCCATCGATCCACGTGAACTTCTGCACAGCAATCTGGGTGGAGGAATAAAACTAAAACCGACTGCAATACAGAGTAGCCTAAGAGGAGACGGAGGAGGAAAGGGAAGAAGACAGGGAAGGAGGGAGGCTGACCATGGAGCAAGAGAGAGGGAGAGAGTAAAGGAAAAGAGGTTGGGGGGGAAAGGAAAGAGAAAGAGAGAGCAGAGAGAAAAGAAAGAGAAGGGAGAGGGAGAGAAGGAGGAGACAACAGAGAGCAGAGAAAAAGGAGCAAGAGAAATAGAAATGATGTTAACATAAGGAAGAGAAAGAGAGA